>QANX01006409.1:0-160145 GCA_003254975.1 Ochetophila trinervis | reverse complement strand
TTAAAAAAATATGTTAAAGTCTACAAAAGTCTATAATTAAAAAAAAACTATAATTTTTTTTAAAAATTTTAATTGGATACACCCCCTTTAATAAAATAAAATCGTAAATAAATAAACAAACAAACAAACAAACAATTTAATACCTTTAGCATTGTTGCTCCTGAGAATTATTGGCGGTTTGGTTGGAATTTGCATGTTTACCACTATAAATTTTTAAGTTATTAAACAATTTCACCACTTCTTTTTCCAAATTCCAGTCTATTGGCATTGTGAATGTCCAGAACCTGAGTTCGAGAAATTTCTTAAGGGCCAGAGAAGTAAAAATGAGGTATTCTAAAATGCCTTCCTTTCTATTTCATACTAGTCTGGAAAACATTATCCAACCTTATTCTTTTAAATTGTCTTATTTTCAAAAAACATTACAATTACATCAAATAGGAATCGTATTTTCTCAAAAGAAAGAGTTACTCCATCCAAATTTTTCTCAAAAGAAAGGGAAAAAAAAAACATAAAAAAATAAAACATTCCATAACTGTCAGAAATATTCTCACCCAGTAATTTTCCAAATCATTTACAAACACGAAAAGATTATTTTCACTACATTCTGTAAAAAAATAAATAAATAAATAAATAAAAAGATGACGATGATGGAGAGGAGAGGGCAAAAGGTGGCATTAATTAATGGAACAACTAAGCGACCAGCCAATGATTTACAAAAGAACTTCTGCTTTTAACAATTTTATATGGTGAAAGCTTACTCAATGGCCTCGTAGTCTTCTCTTCTCTGCTGAATTTTGATTGCCAGAGACAAGGATGAGTATGTGCTTATGCCCGGAGGTATCCTTTCTCTTCCAAGTAAGAAATCACTTCTTCAGCCAGTTCACTTGGGGAAATATCGATTGCTCCATTATGAGTTAATACTATCTGAAAATAAAATAAAATAAAAAAAGAGGTGGTAGCGGATTGGCTTCAAACTTCCTATTTAAGCAAATAACAACAAACATTTTGATATGTGACAGAACTAAACTTCAAAAACTACAATGGCTGTGTACCAAAAGCAGTGGACTTATAGATCGTTCTTCTGCAGTACATGCATACAGGCTTATCTATAATGCAAGTATGGAAACTGTTATGGTGCTTGAAGCAGTTCCAAAGTACCAATTGAACCTGCAATTCTAGAGCACTTAAAGAAAGTCTCTGACATGGTTTTCTTCAGTTATATAATTTATCTGTTATATTTTCCAACATAGTTGTAGGAGTTCATCCTGGCATAAGAGAGAGGTTAGATTTTTTGAGTGCCATCATGCATAAGTACTACAAGAGAGCTTAGAAATCAATCTCTCCTAGAACCCTGTTGTTCCACTAACACTTGATAATGGCTTATGATTGGCTAATTCTCTGGTGAAATAATAAAAACTAATGATTCAAAAAATATGAAGTAACCACCGCAGGTAATTCTTCCTTCAAGTTAACACATCCAAAGTTTTAGAATAAAATACAGTTTCACTAAAGCAAGAAAAGGATTAACGAGCATATTTTTGCTTTTATGTTTGTCAACATCCTACATGTTTATGCATTTTTCATATCCTTTCTGTTTAGTAATTGATATAGTATGCATACCTCACAATTTAATGGGGGCTCATATGGATCATCAATCCCAGTAAATCCTGCAACTCCAGATAATATTACAGATTAGCAATCGCATAAGGACTAGAAATTGGAAGCAACAATAAGTCATTGTCATAATGCATCACAAAGATCTCTATTTTGTTGCTAGGAACTTATTCAAGTCTGGCCACGCTACTTTCCAAACGATCAATGATTTATCATTACTAACATATAGTAAAAGGTTCCTTGCTACAGTTGAAAATTTATTTAGGACCTGTTTGGGATTTATTCTGGGAAATGATTTTGATCTAAACAACAAACAACTAGAGATTGCACAAAAAAGCAGGAAAAAAAAAAATCAAGTGAGAAGGAGGTGAAGAAAAGGCATAGGTTGGCCTGGGTTCTTGATCGTTACTCAGGTTACCTTCCTTTGGAACAACTGAATCCTCATGCCTCTCCTCATACTTTATAAATTCAAAAGATAATTGCTTTGCTTTTTTATTTGCGCATTGTATAATTTAAGGGAGAGCGCTCTGACACCGGGCCACAAAAGGTCGGATGGATTGGCCTATTGCATATTTTGGTTACCAAATCAGTCTTTTACTGAGAAAGTGGAGCATCTATCGATTATTGATTCATAAGACAAGCATGTGCACATGCACCTATAAGAAGATATAAAATCCAAGAGTGATAGAGAGATGGCTATCTTCCAATCAATTGGAGTAGATTCAATCAAGCAGACCATACTATTAGAGAAAATTCCAAAATACTTTAACATGCTAATATTTCAGGATTATGTACAATCAGTTAAACATGGAGAGGAAACCATAGAAAAATAATAATAAAAAAATCCAAAAGCAAAATTCACAAACTTCTTAAAGGAATCAAGTCAGAAATAAAAAATGTACAGGGAAATTCCTATTATTTAGTCAGTGCACATACACAGATAAACATGCAGGAAGATGTGTTAATGTAGCAAAGAGAAAAGGATGAAACAAAAATGTATCTGGCGGATTACAAATTCTGCAATCTTTTTTATATTGACTAGGATGCACATAGTAGATATTTCAAATAGCATATCATTTACCAAAATACAAAATGAATCTTAACCAGAAAGACATGCAAAATAAACGGAACCTTGAAACACAATCCCCACCAGTGTCTTTTAAAAGTTTTAAAGAAATTCCACTCTTGAACTATGATATAATGTCCAATAAGCCCCTGTGTTAGTTTTGCTTTTAGAACTAAACGGAATTGGACACCTGGCATACACAGACAGTTTATATGGACAATATATGCTTGAATTAACAATTTAAAATATATTGACTATATGCTTGAATAAAAAATTAACTCGAGAGTATGTTGTCCATGTAGGTTACCTACATGCATGTTTGTCGCCAAGTCCATCCAAATTTACTAGAAAACATACCAAAATGACGTATTGGATATTATACTGTAACTGTAGCATTTACTCAAAAAAAGAAAAGAAAAGAAAATTTAATAATAAGGTCTAGAATGAGATATGACCAAAAGTACCAAGTGAACTTTGAAAATGACCATAAATTAAAATGACAGTCTGAAATTACCTTTAATCTTTCCTGCACGCGCTAGCTTATATAGGCCTTTTGGGTCTCTTGCCTCACAAACTTGGATTGGCACATCCATGAACACCTATTATAATAGAAGTTATCTAAGACATTTCAGCAGCAAGAGCATCATACTGAATTACGAAGTTCCTACTTAGTCCTCCTTTTATGTTTTGCAAGTTCCAATAGATAATAAAACACATAAAACTCACAGATCACAAGTAGTCAAAAGATTGAGAACTAGCAACCTCAATAAAATCCCCATCTGGTAGCAATGCACGGCATGCATCCCGATCCCTTCTATATGGAGAAATCAAGCTAGCAATGCAAATAACTCCAGCATCAGCAAATAGCTTTGCAACCTCACCTGGAAAAGCAAAAATAAATCAAAAGAAAAAAAATATATGAAGAAATTCATTACCAAAACCTAGAAGGCAATGCCTTTCCCAGAATGCTTCAAAGATAAAGTAAACAGCTAAACCTTTAGAGCAATAAATTAAGACAGCTAGTTCTTTAAAGTTACAGTAAAAAATCATTTCCACTAAATCAAGACTCACCAACCCTCCGTATGTTCTCTGCACGGTCTTCTGTTTTAAAGCTAAGATCACAATTCAGTCCATGCCTAACATTGTCCCCATCAAGAACGTAAGACAACTTTCCCCTGCGGTATAAGCTCTGACTCAAAGCACATGCCACAGAACTCTTCCCTACGATATGAATAATTTAGAAGAAGAAAAAGCAAAAGATATAAGGTACATAGAGATCACATAGATAAGTAAACGTGTAAAACACAGATACCCCGCACAGTTCACTAAACTGCAACAATGATCCAAGCAAAAACAGTAGTTTTGCTAATCTTTAGATAATCTTTAATGTAACTATGTTTTAAGCATTGGCGACCTCCAAACAAAACGAACTAAAGGTAGAATAGAACTATATTGCAGTCAGAATCCCTTTTACATTCTTATAATTTTTAAACGTTCATGAATTTGAATTGCAGATCTAATACAAAGGAAAGAGAAAGTGCTTGCTGAGTAGCGGAAACTTTTTATGCATAAAGGCGCTTAATGTACAAATGGAATGAGATCTTCACTTCATCTGGTTCTTATTGGTTACTGGGAGACGCAATTGAACCTAATTTCAAACAGATTACAGACAAAAATTGTTTGATCCTACATATCTTATCCTTCGAGTCTTTCCCTTCCTCACCCTCGTATTTGTCTTTATGAGTTTAAAAGTAAGGGGCTTCTGTATTTTTCTTATAAATTCAGTCACCATGTTGTCCCTTCAATTATGTTTCTCCCTCAGGTGTAACTCCATCTTAAGACATCCTGACCTCTATTACACCATATGGTTTATATTTGCACTTTGTAATCATTCTTTTGGACAGCACTGGAAGCACAGGACTTCTGCAACTTCATTTCGTCATTAACTAGGTAAAGATCAACTTCACAAAGATAAATTCCAATGAAAATAATCAGCGATCACTCAATTGCATTACAATACAATATGAAATTGATCATCAAATACAACAAAGTCATGGCTTTAATTGACATCTCTGAAAACGACAGCAACACACCTGAAGCGCTGAGACCCGTGAACCATATGACACATCCTTTTTGTTTTAGCAACTTTTGCCTTTCAATTTTGCCAACTGAGCATTCATGCCAAACAATGTTGGTTGAATTCCGAATGCTAGAAAAGAGATTCTGATTTTCACCTATTCAAAAACCATATCAGAAATTCACCTGGAAAATCCATCCCAAATCCATGTACTATTAAAAAAAAAGGCAGTTTTTTTTAATCCGATTATTTGTTTGGCGCAAAAGTTCTAACTTTTACCCACCACTTTCTCAGCAGCCAAACTGCCCACAGAAACAACACAAAGCATAGAAAATAAAATCGAATAGGGAAAAAGAAAAAAACCCAATTCATAGAAACATCTAACTTTTACCCACCACTTTCTCAGCAGCCAAACAGCCCACAGAAACAACACAAAGCATAGAAAATGAAACCCAATAAGAAAAAACAAAAACTAAAAACTAAAAGAACCCAATTAATAGAAACAAAGACTTAAAAGAAACATACCTGAATTCCCAGCATGCCCATTTGTATCCATGTCCGTTCCATTCATACTCAAAGCTCTCGATCCCTCCATAGCCTTAATTCTCAACAAAAACCTTGATCTCAGATTTACAGAATCGCCACCGGAAAAGCTCACGAACCTTCTGTCGGACAAAGACGAAGACGTTTCGAACCCGTGACAAAATCCCGGCGACAATGTCGCTGTCACTTTACTCCCTCCAGGTGCAATCATATCTTATAATCGAAAAAGAAAATTAATATATTAACAAATAAAAGCTGTGAAACTAAAAGTAAAAAGAAAAAGAAAACTTTAAATTAAAAAAGAAAAGAAAAGAATCATATGAATAATCGGGGAATTTTGGCGGTGGGTGCGCAGTGAAACCTGGGAATAATCGCATGCGTCAGTGAGGGAATTTTTTATGTTTGTCCGGTTTCGGAATCCGACCGTTGATGTTTTAAAAACGAAAATACGAAGGAAGGACATTAAAACGACGCCGACTGGTAAAAGTACCGAGTGGAACAGAAATATGGATGTAACCGGTGATCAAAAAGTGAGTGTGAAAGAGAAGTGACATGTATGGATATTATTGGATTATATATAATTCCATATTCCCGATTATTTAGGGGTGGTCCCACAATGAGACAAACAACGTCATCGGTCACCTTTCAACTTGAATTACAAGCTTTTGAAAATTTTTGGAATGAAACTGAAGTTGGGCTAAAACTTTTAAAAAATATTATTTATTATATATTATAGGTTGAATATTATTTATTAAAGATAAATTATTTATTATAAAAAAATATTATTAATTATAAATTAATATTATTTATTATCAATAAAATATTATATATAATCAATTAAATATGATTTTTTATAAAAATATTATAAATATTATCTATTAGAGATAAAATATTATTTTAAAATAAATTTATGTCCTAATACTTTTGGAAGTTTCACTTTAATCCGAATTTTTTTAGAGTAAATTAAATTTCTCGTCCTCATGTTCACAATTTGTCGGGATATTATTTATTTTTGTCTTTGTTGCTAATCATTGTTGTCCTATCTTCTATGTTCTATGCTGCACTATATGGGTCCCATTGCAGTGAAACATTTGTGTATGGTTTCATAACAATTAAATTTTGACCTGTTATATCTAGTTTGTAGAGATAATAGAGTATAGAGAAGAGAAAAATAAAATGGGAATATGAAATAATGGGCGGTAAGAATGAGTTTCAACGTTGGCTGTGAATCTTGAGAAAATTTTATATTTTTCTGAACAATTTAACGGTAGTGAAGTGGCCATGTGGCCCAACATAATAGTATTTATTTTTTAAAAATAATGATATTTATTATAGAATAATGTTATGCTCTATAGACTAATATTATCATTAGGGGTGGACACAGATCGGGTAGATTTGGTTTTGAACGGGTTTATGGACCGAACTAACATACTCGGCTTGGATTAAGTTTTGCATTGAAGCGAATCGATCATCTTTGTATAACTGAAACTGACTTCAACAGAAAGTGATTGGTCGATTTTCGATTACATCGGTTGGTTTGGTACACAAAGCTTGAAGATGATATACAACCTAGAAAATCAAGTTCAGAAAAAGAAAAAAAATTAAAAAATAACAAGAAAAAAATATATACAAAAACATCTTGAAAGGTCGTGGTCTGTGCTTCGAGTTATCGTGGTGGTGACGACGAGTCTGAGTCTTCGACGGCATCAAAGAATAGCAAATTAGTGGAAAAAAAAAGGCGATATGGCTAAGATATACGTTTTCTTCTTTCGGATTCAAATGATGACAAGCTAGGGTTTCAAAGAGAGAGAGAGAGAGAGAAAATCAGTGAGATCCATTGATGAGGAGAGACGACAACTAGGGTTACAATCTTTGGACAAGAAAGAGAAGGAAAGAGGCATGAAAGAATGAGAAGGGGATAATTTGGTCGGCAGCGACTAAGGTTTACAATCTTTGAGATTGAGAGAGAAAGATAGAGAGAGAGACGTGAGAGAATCAAAGAGGAAAGGTTGGCGGCTAGGGTTTTTGAAGTAAAGGCAAAATGTGATTTAATGATAGATGATCAATGGATGAGATTTTTTGATGTTTTAAATTTGTAAAATAATAAAATAGTTTGAAAATGGGGGTGATGTGGCACAAATTTAATAGCTATGATGAAGATGGATGAAGAAGTGTGGCATAAATCAGATGGGTGTGATGAAAAAGGATAGAGTGATATGAGGAAATATAATGGGCGGTTCGATTCAATCTGGTTCAGATAAAATTCACCCAGACCGCCAACCAAATCGAATTATATGGTTATTTTTTTTTATACAAAACCATACTGGACCAGCCCTTTACTGAAACACTGCACCAAACTGAACTACACGGTTCGGTCCGGTCAATTTTCTAGGACCAGTTCGGATTTTGCCCACCTTTAATTACCATTAATATATATTTTTCTGAAATATGAACAAAATTATTAGTTATGAAACAGATTTACTCAATATGGACAGTTTTATGCAATTCCGACTTATTATTGATTATGGAGTAATTTTACGCTTTATCGATCAATGGTATTTATTATGGACGTTTGTATGCCAAATGGACACAGTACTTATTATGGACCAATGGTACTCAATTTTGACTATTTTACTTGATATGAACATATACTCATTATGGACAAATTTTACTCATAATAGACTATTATACTTATTATGGACAAGTGTACTAAATATGAACACATTACTTATTATGGAGTAGTTTTACTAATTATGGACCATGGACTATGTTATCATATTACTCATGGTATTACCCATTATGGAGTCTTTTTTCTTTTGGTTAAAATTACTCATTATGGAGTCATGTTACTGATTATGGACAATTTTACTAAATAAAGACACATTACTTATTATTGATGCATTTTATTATAGACTATTATTACCTATCATGGATAATATTATTCAAAATATATATATTACTCATTTTGGAGACATGTTACTAATTATAAACTCTTTTTATCCATACCTTTGGTGTGTATATATATATATATTACTAGATTAATTTAAATGTAAATCAATTTTGAGTAAGCGCAAAGTAATGCGATGTATTTAAATTACAAATACATTGTACATCTCCCATTGGTAGAGCCATTACCCAAATACAAAGGGGTACAACTCAACAACATAGTTCCTCTCCATCATAATGATTTGGCCAACGTGGAAGATGGCCGCCACAATAAGGAAATGTATCTCCATCATTCTGTATACACCTCTTTATGGTAAGGGACTGTCTCCCAAATTGGGAGGTGTGTTAAATTACTAGTAAACTTAAAAGCTCAAGTTGATAGGAGCTAGATCATCATGTCTTATATATTTTATCTCTAATACTCTCCCTCGCATGTAGGTCTGTTTGAGTCCATACATGTGCATTTTTGGCCCATCTCTTTTTGAGTTTATTTTGGATCCGTATATATATATATATATATATATATATATATTTATATTTGGGTGGAGATGTTAAATTTTGAATGTGCAATCGCTAGGTTTTTTAACTATAATACCATGTTGAATTACCACTGCACCCAAAAGCTTAAGCTGATAGGAGGTGGGTCATCATATTTTTTATATTTTATCTCTAATAAGGTAAAAGGCCCCAAGTATTTTATAAGCACAAATCTTTGGCAATGGCTGCAACATTAGGGAAGTAAACACTTCTTAAGCTTGATTTGTGTACACCTCCCACTAGTAAGGGAAATCGCCCAAATTGGAAGGGTACAAGGCCTTAAATTTTTTATTTATGTAGATTTCTGCACGAATCTGGGTCCGTGGCCACAACAGTAAAGATGCATATGCAAAAGTGTGATTTGTGTGTACCTCTTTTTGGTATGGGGCATTGTCCATATATAGAGGGGTACAAGACAAAAAAGTATTTTATCTATGCGGATTACCCTGTGTAACTTGGGTGGGGGCCACAACATGAGGGAGGTATACTATGCATTAGCCTGAGTTGTGAGCATGCACTTCACGTTATCTTATGATCTCATCAATGTAAAGTTGTGCGAATTAACTCATTTTATAATTTAACTTGATCTGTAGAAACTGAATAGACTTCGTGAGTCGATCCATGATAACCTATATAGCATTCATTCCACATAGAGTTGGTGGTAAACCAACCACAATGTCTATGGCTATATGCTCCCACTTCTATTCTAGGATCACCAACAACTTCAATTGTCGCGAAGCATAAGACTCAACCTTGATAATTTGCATAAGCACACACCAGATTCTAGTGTTACAAGCATCACTTTAAAAAAAATAAACTTGTTGGTTTCATTAGGAATGGTTAGCACATGTGCAGTGGTCGACTTGTTTTAAAGTTCTTGGAAACTTCTCTCACGAGTTTCTATCCATTCAAACTTTACATCATTCCTCAACAATTGTGTATGTGGCGATGCAACTCTAAGAACCATTTTACTAACTTCTTATAATATCCAGCAAAATCAAGGAAACTTCGTACTTCACCTACATTGGTCAGCGTCTTTCAAACTTGCACGATAACAACCTTGCTTGGGTAAACTTGTATTTCCTCATTTGAAATAACATGTCCAAGAAACACTATTATTTTAAGCCAAAAATAATACTTTTTCAACATTGCATGGAGTTGCTTCTCCATTAGTGTTTGCAATACTATACTCAGATGTTACACATGCTCTTGCTCATTTTTATCTTAAATTCACTCTTAAGAATGTCTTCATTCTTAATCTTCAATTTATGATCTCCAGGTCATAAGTCTATCTTGGAGAATACACTTGCTACTTGCAGTTGGTCAAACAAATCCTCAATCCTTTGCAATGGGTATTTATTCTTAATCATTATGTGATTAAGCTCATGATAATCAATGCACATATGCATAGTCTCATATTTCTTCTTCATGAATATAACAAGTGTCCCCTAAGAAAAAAATACTTGGTCTAATGAATTTCTTGTCCAGCAATTCCTGTAGTTGCTACTTAAATTCCTTAAGTTCAGTAGGCACCATTCTATAAAGAGTCTTTGATATCGGTGGAGTTCTTGGTACCAAATCTATTGCAAACTGCACTTCACGATCAAGAGGTATTCCAAGTAATTCCTCTAGAAAAACTTCGATAAATTCTCGTATCGAATTCATCTCCTCCATCTTGGGTGTCATTTTGCTTAATTCCATCACATTTGTCAAATAAGCTTGAAATTTCTTTCGCGCACTCTATAACGTTTGCATAGCATAAATAACTTTCAGTGAGATTTTTGTAAAGATCCCTTTTAAACAAGAGCGTCTTACCACTCTCTAATTTAAAGAGAATACTTCTCTTGACACCAAATTCTAGCATCCCACTTAGATAACCAATCCATACCAAACATAACATCAAAGTCAAAAATATTAAGCACAATCAAATCAAAAGAAAATATCAAACAAATTGACAATCTTATTTGAAACTTTGAAAACAAAACCAAAGTTCTAACAACTTGTTTTATTTGTTTGTACCTCTAATATTAAAACAAAACAATTTGCATAAGTATTTCTCATAACAAAGCATAATCCAGTGTGCATTTAATTCAAATACTTTAAAGCAACATGTAAAATGCCAAAACTCTATCTCACATTTAGCACAATCGTGAAAAACAGTTTTTAAAGTACAATTTTTTTTTTCTCTTCACTCAAAGACATCAAAATCCCTTGAATATTTACAACAACTTAATAGACATGTAGATCTATGTGTGTAAGTCAAATAGAGACTAAAAACTAATTTAGTTCTCATCCAATATATAACAAATAAAACACATATGCTCTTCAGACAAATAAGTAAAACTTTTTTTATCTATTTTAATACCAAAGAAAATGATATTTTGCATGAAACTTTTCAATATCATAAAGAACGTATAAAAATACATAAATAAAAAGTTTAAAGCTCAAAAGAGATCAATAAAATGGTCAACTCAAATATTTAACTTAAAGCAATAAAGCTGCAAATCAGTTTTCAGAATAAAAATCATTTTGAAAAATTAGTTCTGGATTAATCACAAAACATAAAGTAATGAAAACATCCAGGATATAAGTAAACATATGAATGAATATCTCCAAAAAATTTCAGCTCAAAATAAGCTCATTTGATATGGTTTTAGATTTCACAAAATTAAAATTTGTGCACTGTTAGAAAATTCCTGCAGGAAAAGTCTAGCTTTGAAAATCCATATAAAATCAAATATTTAACATTTTTCAATGAAACTTAATCCTAAATTTTCCTTAACATGCCTAGTTTCATCTTTTAAAATTTCAAAGAAAACCAAAAACAATAGTTACTTTGAATCCACACTTCTATCTATAGACTACCATTTTACATCAAAATTTATAGTTTTTATTTTTATCCATAATATCAAGTTTTACTCTTTCAGCAAAAAAAAAAAAAAAAAAACATCAAGTTTTACTCAAAACGTAATGCTCAACGTACAAATTTAGTAAATCCATCAACAAAACAGTACATTAGTCAAATTATAACCTACTTTTCAGTTTGAAAGAAAACAAATACACAAAATCCAATAAACAAACCATGATAATTAAATATAAAATTTGAATAATACAAACATAGTACCTTGTGAATGCGGAGGTCATCATGAACACTTAGAAAAACTCTTATAAGCTTTTTTTTTTTTTTTAATTTTTAAAATAAAAAAAATATAGATTGTCTTTTAGTACAAAATGAATTATAAAATACAAATCTGATACCAAAATTGTAACACACAAATTATGCCTTGTAAATCGGTACAATTAAAGTGGCTACAATTCATGTACTTATGAAAAATGCAACAATTTAAAAAAATTTTAAAAATTAATAAATGTGTTTGAGTCCCAACTATAAATGATAATGAATGCATCCAAACATAATAAAAGTAGTAAATACTTAATAAATCTCATCAATTAATACAAATTAAAAACTAAACTCCTTAAACAAACAATAACTCATTTGCAACACTTATTTCGGGAAAAGACATAAAAAGAAGTTATTTTTGTCTAGTTCTTGTTGTATTTACCATATTCTCCTCATGATCCACTAAGTCACTAACTGACATGACTCGCTCTACCCAAGTCCCTTCTGCAGGACTTAACCACACTGATTAAGTCCCTAAGCAGTCAACAACCACCATAATTAACAATTCCACAACCCAAACTCCTAGATGCCAGAAAATTTAATAGAAATTTCGGCAGAGTTTGGTCTGTATTTGTAATATTCCCCAAATTATTTACATGTACCTGCAAGTTCAGAAAATAATTCTAAATACACCAATTCACCAATCTCAACCATAATTCAAGAAATCTTGCAGTAATACATTGATATACACAATCTCTTGCACAATTATGGAACTGTAATTACAAAATATATTTCTATCATATTACCATTTAATATACAACTAGCCCGTAAACTAGTATAATCTAACTTTGCTACTACTACCTCTAACTCGCTGCTCCGGCGCTTACTAAACAGTAGTAAGGCTAAAATCCAAGAACTACCTGAAATATTTTTAAAAGTTGAAGGAGGGGTGAGTATTTGCATACTCAGTGAGTAGAAACTAAATAGGAAAATAATATTTTCTTTCATACATAACGTATATATAAAAAATTGTTTTTACATGCAATCTCTTTTGAAAGTAGTTCATCTTCCAAATTACTAAATATTTATATATATATATATATAAATATCATAATTAATATATTTCAATTATGCCAAAAATATCTTGAAATATAAAACAACACGCACATCAATGAAATACAATATATGAAGGACATTCAGTGAAAAGCCACAGAACATATATATATATATATATGAACATATCATTTATATACCGGGTGGATAAGCTAATCATTAAATCCCTAGTAAAAAGCCACATGCATATATGTGAACAAATCATCATATACCGAGCGGGTAATAACATATTCTGTGAAAATTATTGTCCCTTCATATATTCACACACATGTATGCAATTCATAATCCCAGCTTGGTGGCATAAACCATCGCACAAGCATAAATAATCTGGCGGCATAAACCATTGCCCAATAACTTGGCGGTATAAACCATCTCCCAAGTAAATAATCTCCCTACTTTGCGGCATATCCCATCGCCCAATTAGTCAAAAATCATATCCAATGTCAACCTTCCTACTTGGCGGCATAATCATCGCCCAAGTAGTCACCAACCTTGTTAATCCCCCTACTCGGCGGCATACTCATTGCCCAAGTAGTCATAGATATCATGCATTTATGAGTTCACACAAAAATGATCACATTCATAAAAATCTACTTTAAATTCATAATTAAAGCATTCTTTTAAACACATGTATAAATATGTATGTTTTTATTCCAAAGGAAATAACAAGATAATATATATATCACTAAATTGTTTTCTACTAGACTAGTTAAGTAAATCTTCCTATATAACTTAGATTTATCGATAATATTTATTTTTACATAATTCTTAAAGATTAATACACAAATTTTATTCTTAAACTTCATCAAGAATAATTTCTAATTTATTTATCTATCTTTACACACTCAAACCTTTTGAACACAATCCACTAATTCTCAATAACATACATAATCCATTCTCCATAATTCTTCAAAACCTCTTAATCATATTTCATCATTATCCAATTTAATTTCAACTTATAAAACATCACAATATTCTCATCTAAACCTATCCAAAATTCATAATCTCACAAATTTCCCATTCTCAAACTCTAGACTACAAGGTTTATCATTATGTAATATAATTAAGCATAAGAAATATGTTTACCTTCAATTTGAAGTCAAATTTCATTATTTCTCCAGAAATCCAAAAATTTCCTTTGTGTCCTTTTTGTCAAATCTCTAACCTAGCTCACTAATCTTCCATTCCAATACTTGGATTTTGTAAAGGAGTGAGAGATGAAGCTTTTGGTACAAAGAGTCCGGCGAGGGATGGCCGGAATCTCTCAATTTCCGGTGAGAAAGAAATTTCGGCTTAACTCCCTAAACTCAAACTTAGAGTGGTTTTTGGTTAAAACAAACCTCACCAAAGTGTTTAAAAGGCTCTAAAACCTATGAGTAACCTATTTCTAAGCTTGATTTGAAGGAGATTGAAGAAATTTGAATATTATTCTATGCAAAAGCTTGATTGGCTCCAAAAATGGAGGAATTTGGTCTATGCGCGTACAAGGAAGAAGATGGCCTCAATTTAAATCAAATTTCCTAACTTTTCGATTTTGCCCTTCCAAACTAACAAACTATTCATTTACGTTACCTAAAAGAGTCAACATAAGAAGAGTGTGTTTACAAGTAAACTCAACAATTTTCAAAGCGATAAAGAGTAGACATGCATGAGCCTTCTTTAAAACATACTCAAAAGCAAGTAACAAAAATCATCAAGTATAAACATTTAAATTCTTATCATGTTTATCAACTCTTAAACGTATAATATATAACTTATAATCAAATAAGCCATAACATACATAACAACTCTTGCACATGTACTATGATGACCGATCAAATATAAGTAAACCATAATATAAGTGAACATAGCATACCTAATCTATAACATACGTAATTCATAACATATGTGAACTATAACATACATAATTTATAATATATGTGAATCATAACATATGTAATTGATAACATATGTGAACCATAACATAACATAACATATAACAATGGCTCAAATTCAATGACATGTATTAGTCAATCAATTAGCCCATAACATAGGTATGCCATTCACTTCATAAATTTAGAGCATTGGAAATATAAAGTTACATTTTTCATATAATGGGTATGAAACACCCTCTTATCAAAAGATTTTTCTTATAATTTAGTGCAAAGCACCACATCCATTTTTAACCAACTTAGACACGAATTTTAGAACTTCATGTCTTGTGTTCGGATTCTTTATTATTAACACATATTGTTCATATCATCTTATAAAATGCATTCCAGAGGCAACATAAATGACAATGAATTCAATAGGCATAAATTCCATAAATATAACAATGCCAATATGCATAAATTTCATAGATGAACACATAGATCACTTACTTATATAGGAACCTTCAAATAGATCCATAATTAATCCACTTAGCAAATTCTCACAATTCTTAATGAAATTTTTCAGAAGTTAAATATACTTACCAGGTAATCCACATATTAAATATTAAGCCAAGAAAGGAACAAAATAATTCATAACTGACTTTTTCAATTCAAAAAAACATAATCTGTAATTCACAGTTAAGTAGTGAGCATATACATCAGTCAAACATCAATTCTGAAAAAAATACAAACTATTCATTCCTGAAATGTTTATGCAAGGTAATAGACAAAAAATCAACCCACATGCAAAATTTCAAAATTTTTGGAGCTCATTTGACCTCATAACAAATATACTTAAAAACGGGGTTCAGCTTAAGTTGTAAAAATTCCAACAGATTATTACAAATTCAAAAATCCATTAAAATTGAATACAAGTCCGAATTGAGTGAAACAAAATCATAAAAAAAATTCTTTAAGAATTTTATATAATGCCACATAAAAATAAGATCTAATTAAGAAAAATGAATGAGTGTAATAAATCAGAAAATTACATGTTACCCATAACAACTTCCTCTATTGATTTTTTGAGTAAAACATAACGATTTAAAAATCATAATTAAATAAATATATACCCAAATTTAATGATTCTTATGTCAAAAGAAAGATATGATAGTCTACTTTTAAGAAAAAGCGATACAAAATATAATTAAGTAGTTTTATGAAACCTAAATAAAGAAATTCTAAAACCAGTCCAATTTCACAAACAGTGCAGTAAAAGTCAGATTTGAAAAATCATAACTAATTTTAGAAAATTTGTTTTCACTCTATTAAAAAAGAGAATTTTTTGTAATGTATCTAACTCTAGGATCAATTTGGTTTACAAAATAATTAGGTTAAATGGACATAAATCAAGTGGGGAAGGATTCTGGTCAGAGAGACAGATCACAGTTTTTTAACCTTCAAGAATAAACTCTGTAATCATCATCTCACAAGCCATATAATTGAACTTATCTCATCACAATTCATATCCAAAACTTCCCATTTGAACCACAGGTCATAAGAGCAAAACAAATCACAACAAAGCAATGCAATACAACATACACATGCATTCAATCCTAACTAGTCTTTAGGACTAGGAAATTACCTGGATAATATTCCTTTAGTAAGTCAAAACCTCCATTGATTTTGATCCCAACTAAGAAAGAAATAATAAACAAAAAGATCCCTTAACTGCAAACTAAAAAAAATAAAAAAATAGAACTCAAACAATCTTACAAAGAGATTATAATGTAAATATTTACAAAAGCTTCAAAACTCATTCTTCTTATGTGATCTCTCAATCAAAACTAACTATCGTTCTTTTTCTCTTATCGATTTCTTAATTTTTTAGTATGTAATAATAACGGAAACCCTAAATAAAGAGTTTAAATACTCTAGGGTTTCCTAGTCCTATTTTGACTAGAGTTATTTAGAATGAAAAGGAAAAAAAAATATACAAATATAAAATCCTAATTTATCTCATCTAACAAAATCATGATTTAAACTAACAAATCTTTATTTAAAATAGTAAAAAAAGAGCATAACAATAATAATAAAAGCAGGAAACACAATAATTAATAATAAAAAGTAAAAGACTATTTTACCTCTACCATGCATCATATAAGCAGGAAAAAAAAATGACTTTTCATAAATATTAATAAAAGTGGGTATTACAATAACATTATGTTGGAAACTATGGACATGCACTAGTGGTGGTGAAACTTTAATTGACCCAATCCAAATAGATTGAATATATTTTTAGTGGTCTTAAACTTTAAAATGTAATGAA
Organism: Ochetophila trinervis; assembly: GCA_003254975.1. Classification (NCBI taxonomy): domain Eukaryota; kingdom Viridiplantae; phylum Streptophyta; class Magnoliopsida; order Rosales; family Rhamnaceae; genus Ochetophila; species Ochetophila trinervis. The sequence continues at coordinate 142,949 of QANX01006409.1, read as the reverse complement.
ATATATTTTTAACTTTATAAAATGACCATAAAATAGCAAAAACAATACAATATGTTTTTTTTTTTGAAGAAAAAACAATGTAAGATGTTAAGTGTAATTTTTCCTTATTATTTTTATAATTGAATATGTCTATGAAAATATATGAATAGTTTCACTTTATTATTTGCAACTTTTAATTAAAACCAAACACAAAAAATTGGCACATATGATTAAAAAAAAAAAAGAATTCATCAAAATTTAAAATTAAATATCTTGCAATAAATATATAGTAAATGATATTTGATAGTAACAATCAAACTTGTCCAAATTGAAAAAGGTTATTTTTTTTCCACATTTCTAGTCATTATTGGAATGTGAATGTGCATTTTCATGCAAAAATATTGAGTACTGCTCAAGAATTCTGATAAATAAAGTCATTTTTAATTTCTGCATCTTATCATGTTATGTATTATTAAATATATATACTTAACCAACTTTATCCTCATAATCTTGTAAGTATTTGCAAAACTGCATTTTCACTAATCAATAATTAGTATCACTCGAGAATTCTGATAAATAATATGTATAAAATTTTGTAAAAAAATGTTGTAAAATTTTCCTATACACGTTTAAATTGGTATGACTCCAAAATAACTGTACATCTAGTTTTACATACTATGAATCACTCAAGAGTTTTGATAAAGTATAGTGCTAGAATTTTGAAAACAAATATTGTTTCAGTTGCATATTTTTATAAAAATACATGTTTTTACGAGTTTTCTTAAACTTTAACTATATAAATTATTAGATTTTCATAATTTTATAAAGAAAACTTATCTAAATTTAATATTTATACTTGGTGATATATAAAACGTCAATATATTTAATAGTTAACTTAAAATTATGACAATTTACAATTTAGTGTTATAGTCAAGTAAAATTACAAATTGAGTTCCTATTATGTTCAAAATTATATGAAATTTTTTACAAGAAATGAATTTAACCCCGCTTATTTACTTATTCTGATAATAGATCAACAATTTAAAGTATCATATTATATTGTAATCGAATGTAAATTTATTTATATGTGTATACTACTTATAGACATTAAGCATTCTATGAAATCTTAAACAAAAAAAAAAAGTAGACCTTTATTATACAATATTTTAAATTATATAATGAAATAATAGTGAAAACAATTATTTGTATTAATAAGAAACATAATAATAATTATTAATAATAAAAACAAATATAATTGAAAAAATAAATAATACTAACACCACAAAAATACATGAAATATAACTATAAGTTGATTTATATGTGGCAAGCCATATCATCCATATTGATTGACATATAAAAAAAAAATATCAATCAAATTTAGAAAAAAAAAATACAAGTAACCTTTTATAAAATAATCAGTGGTTTTCTTGCAAATATGACTGGATTCGTATAATTTATTGACTTGTACTTTTCCCTATTTGAGCGATGGTCTTTACTATAGAGAGGTGAATATATAATTTCTTCTACATACACATCCCCATTGTAGTGGCCACTGTCGTGGAGAGAGAATAATTTTTGAGTTGTACCCCTTATCACTTGGACTATGCCTTTTACTATAGGAAGGTGTACACAAATTAGACTGATGAAATTATACCTCCCTATTGTTATGGCTACCGCCCAATTTGGGCAGTGTCCATGACCATGGAGAGGGTTGGATGTAACATTTTTGGCACACACTCCCCATTGGAAAAAGAGCTAGCAGGCATTGGGAAAGGTCGTAGACATTTATTCAATTTCTTACTCACTTATACCCTGCCCATGTTGGACTGTGGCCACAACCATGAGGTGGTGTGGATGGTTTCATTGCGCATAAGGCACCTTCATTAGACACATTTACGTGTTTATGTATAAATTCTTTAATCTAGACAATCTTTTTTAATATTTAATAGAGGATATAACAACATAAACAATGTTATGACCATTGATTGCACCCAATAATCACTTTGGGTGGAGGCACTACCCTCACAGACTTTGGTCATTAGCATTCATAAACAGACATACATATACTAGCCATACGCATATATAAGCATTGCATGTTGTTCTAATTGAAATAGTAGATAAGTCTCCATTTTGATTCAAGGAGCAAGAACCTTAATAGTGTGTATATACGCTTATCTCCATAAATCATTGTTTCATTCATCGTTAGCATCTTCTCCTCTTTAATTTAATCTTTCATTATTTTAAAAGTCCTACTCATATACACTTGTGTTGTGTGTTTCTCATATAGTGCCTGGTGCGTACTGGGCTTTTTTATTTATTTTTCATGTTGTCATTTATTTCTTGGTATCGCATTCTTGCAATAGCCTTATCCATGTGCAATATAAACTCATATAATTTAAGGTGATCCTGCAAAAATTGGTTCACATAGGCATTCATGCTCTCGCATCTTTGGGTGCTCCACAACTTGGCAAAAAATTCCTTGTCATGAATGCTTAGCCAACATTGAATTTGTTTCATGCATCGAGGTCAACCATGCATTGTTATGCATGCAATACACATCAATCATGGGAGCCAATCATTGTTAGAACTCAACTTGACACGTACCGTTCCCTATACGATCGAGGCCATTGTTTTACATCATGGTTTGGGAGAGGTCTACATGAAGCAATGAGTACCAAATTGAGGTTTAGTCAATTTTAAAGAACGATACAAACTTGTGTGCTAGACTTCAAAGGTTCATGGGAAAAACATCTACTTTTAGTTCAGTTTTCTTATAACGATAGTTACCATGCAACTATTGGAATGACTCCATATGAGGTTTTGTACGAGGAAAAGTATAGATCTCCCATACATTGCGATGAAATTGGCGAGCGAAAGCTTGTTGGGTCTGAGATCTTACAACAAACTAAAAAAATTATTGCTACAATCAAGCAAACGATAAAAGTTTCCAGGACCAACAAAAAAGTTATGCCAAACAACCGAAGGGAGAAATTGGAATTTGAGAAAGGTAACAAGGCATGTTTAAAGGTAGCACCAATTAAAAAAGTGATGAGATTTAAAAAGAAAAGAAAGTTGAGTCTGCGTTTCATTGGAGCTTTAGAAATTTTGGAAAGAGCTAGAAATTTGGCTTATCGCTTAACTCTGCCCTTAGAGATGGCAAGTGTGCATAATGTCTTTTATGTGTCAATGTTAAAGAAGTATGTGTTTAGTCTTTTGCATGTGTTGAGTTATGAACCTCCAGAGATTCGAAAATATTTGACTAATGAGGAAAAACATGAAAATGTAATTGAACAAAAAAATTCAAGAACTTTGCATAAAGAGAATACATTTAGCGAATATCTTGTGGAAGAATCATACAGTTGGAGAAGCGTCATAGAAGCTAACAGAAAAGATGAGGTCAAAGTACCCCAACTTTTTTGAAAAAGGCAATAGTAGATAACTTCGAGGATGAAATTATTTTTAGGGGGGGAGAATTGTAATACCCACTTTTACTATTTTTATGAAAATACATTTTTGCCCTTGCTTATAAGATCCATAGTAGGGGTAAAATAGTCTTTTAATTTTTATGATTAATTGTTGTGTTTTCTGCCTTTGTTATTATTATTTTGCATGTGTTTTTAAACTTTTAAATAAGAATTTGTTAGTTTAAATCCTGATTTTGTTAGATGAGATAAATTAGGATTTTACATGGGTTTTTATTTTTATTTTTCCTTTTTATCCCAAATAATTCTAGTTAAAATAGTTTTAGGAAACCCTAGAATATTTAAACTCTTTATTTAGGGTTTCCATTATTATTATGTACTAAAATAATGTGGAGGCAGAGAGAAACTAAGAGATCAATAAAAAGAAAAGAAAAAACAAAGAATGATAGTTAGTTTTGATTGAGTGATCACATAAGAAAATGGAGTTTTGAAGCTTCAGTGTAGATTTACGGTATGGTCTCTTTGTAAAATTATTTGAGTTCTAGTTTTTCTTTCTTGTCCTTAATCTGCAGCTAAATGATCTTTTTGTTTGTTATTTGTTTGCTTAGTTGGGATCCAAATCAATGGAGGTCTAGATTTACTAGGGAGAGATTATCCCTGTAATTCTCTAGTCCTAAAGAGTAGTTAGGTTTGAATGAATGCATTTATACTATATTGTATTGATTTGTTACGATTTGGTTTGATTTTATGACCTATGGTTTAAGTGAATAAGTTCACGATATGAATTATAATGAAATAAGTTTATTTATGTGGTTTGTGAGATGATAGTTATGAAGTTTATTATTGAAGGTTTGATTTCCGTCCACTAAACCTAATTATTTTGCAAAAGTAGATTTATTCTAGAAATTAGACACATTAATGAAAATTCTCCTTTTCTAACCGAGTCAATTTTTTTCTTTCTAGAATTAGTTATGATTTTTCAAACTTGACCTTACCGAGGTGTCTGTGAAATTAGACCAGTTTTGAAATTTATTTATTTCGGTTATATAAAACTGCTGAATTATTTTTGGATATACCTTTTTTGAAAGCTAGACCCTCATATCTTTCTTTACATCAAAATCATTAAATTTGGGTTTTATATTTATTTAGTTACAAATTTTTAAACCTTTTTGTTTTACTCGAAAAGTCAGCAGTGGAAGTTGTTGTGGGCGGCATATATTTGTCTAATTTATTTTACGTATTTATGTTTCTTATTTTGTTCTTATTTTTATATTGTATAATATGGACTTCACAAAGAAAATTTATGATTTTGTTAGACTAGTATTCAATTTTAATGGATTTTTAAAGTTTTAGTAGTCTACTGGAAGTTTTACAACATGAGCTAAAATCCGGTTTTAAGTATTTTTGTTATGGGGTCAAATGAGCTCCAAAAATTATAGAATTTTGCATTTAGGTTGATTTTTCATCTATTATCATGCATAAATATTTCAAGGCTGGATTGTTTATATTTTGTCCATAATTGATATTTGATTGATGTATGCTCACTGCTCTAGATTCTGTTATTTTGAATTGAAAAAGCGATTTATGTATGATTTTGTGCTTGTCTTCATTTAATACTTGGATTACCTAGTAAGTATTTTGAATTCTGGAAAGTTTCATTAAGAATTGTGAAAATTTGCTAGGAGGATTAATTATGGATCTACCTAAAGTTTTTTTTGTATGTAAAGGATCAATGTGTTCATTTATGAAATTTATGCATATTGACATTATTGTATTTATGAAATTTATGTCTATTGATTTCATTGTCGTTTATATTACCTTTGGTATGAATTTTATAAAATGATATGAACAATATGTGTTAATAATAAGGAATCCATGCACAAGATACAAAGTTCCAAAATTCATGTATAAGTCAGTTAAGAACAGCCATAGTGCTTAGAACTGAATTTTAAGAAAAATTGCGCACTAAATTATAATTAAAGTTTGTTTCACACCTATATTAAGAAAAAATTAACTTTATATTTCCAGTGCTCTACGCTAATGAAGTGAATGACAAACCTATGTTATGGGCTAATTGACCTACTTATACATGTCATTGAATTTGAGCCACTGTCATATGTTATGTTTTGGTTCACATATATTATAAATTACGAATTTTATGGTTGACATATATTGTAAATTATGTATGTTATGGTTCACATATGTCATGAATTACGTACGTTATAGATTACGTATGCTATGTTCGCTTATATTATGGAGATTACGTATGCTATGTTCGCTTATATTATGGTTTACTTATGTTATGATTTATTTGATTGATCATCATATTAACTATTTTAGGTAATGTAAAAGAATAGTTTATAGGCAACTTTGTGGATAATGAGGAAAATCTGGACAGGACAATGAAAACTAGATAAAAGTAGGTTTGCTATGCGTTTTCTTTAAATAAAGATTGCAAATGAGTTAATGTTTGTTTAAAAAATTAAATTTTTAATTTGCATTAATTGTTTAGATTATTAAATATTTACTATTTTTATTATGTTTTAATGCATTAATTATCATTTATAGTTGGAACTCAAAAGCATTTATTAATTTTTAAAAAGTTTTAAAATTTTTGCATTTTTTGTAAATATATAAATGATAGCCACTTTAGTTGTGCTCGATTTAAAGAGCCTAATTAAGGTGTGTTACAATTATTGCATACATAGCATCTTCAAAAAAAATAAAACAAATAATTTAGTTTAATGAAAATTATATATAATGGAAACGTAAAATTAATATGATGCTAAAAGTACATTATTATTCTAAGCATGTTTTCATTCATGAGACATTACTACAGAAAAAAGCTATCGACGACGGCCTTACTTTTATATAGACGTCGGTTATCAAAGAAAGCCGATGTTGATACAATAACATAACGGTTATTAATTTTGGAGGATAATAAATAATACAGTCCGTCGTAAAAAAAGAACATCAACGACGGTTATAAATAACACCGTCGTCTATAATGTAATTAAAGACGATGGTTACTTCATAAACCGTCGCTGATAAAGCCCTAAAGACACATGGCATTTACGTTCCAGGCATGTGTCTGATGAAGAGTATAGACGAACGGTTTCTAATGAAACCATAATTTTTATTAGCATATAGACGATGGTTATAAGATAAAACCGTCGTCTAAAGTCTTCCCATTTTCAACTGCGGTTGTTGTTTTCAACCAACTTCGTTTTGTGTCCATGTGGCCCTGAAACGCGGGTTTAACGTTGTAAAAATAGCATTGCAAAAAATATAACCATTGTAATTTTTTGTGCCTATATATTTTCATCTCCGTTCTCAATCAAACTCACTTGTTAATACAAAAAATTTTCTTTATTTTTTCCCATAATTTTCTTTCAAATTCTTTTAGTGGTGATAAAAAATATTCAAATAGCATTTATTCAGGATTTAAGTCATCAATTTGTTGAAGCTTGAAGTTGATTGTTGTAAAAAAGCTCAGCATAGAGGTAAGTAATTTTATACAATTAACCACGTTAAATATTTATGTTATTGCATTATCAATTAAATTAAATTAGTTATATAATTTTTATTTTCATGAATTAATTATTTTATAATTATTAGGTTATGAACATTTAAATTCCACAATGATATATATATATATGTTGTGCTTTTATTAAATTTGTTAGTTTGTTTAAATATTTGATATGTTATAATCTCTTATAGTATTGTTATTTATTATATATTTTATGTTGTTGTAGTTAATTCAGAATATAGTAAAATATCAATATTAATTAGTTGTGTAATTATCGTTGTCTCTATATTTATTGTTCTCTATTTATTTTCTATTATTGATTTGTTAATTATTAAATGCTGGTTAAATCATTCTTGTTTAAATTAGTTTTAATTAGTTGTTCTTCAAATATATAAAATGGACAAATCATGGATAACGATGGATAGGAGAACTGATGCATTTCAAGAGGGTTTTGAAATATTTTTAGAATTTACTAAGAGAAGTGCGAATAGAGATGGTAAAATTTGATGTCCTTGTATAGAATGTAGGAATTTATTTTTTAGCACTATTGAAGAAGTGAGAGGGCATGTATACTTTAAGGGGTTTGATATGAATTATCGTAAGTAAATTTTATATGGAGAAGAGTTGGAAGGATTACATGGAGATTGTTCTAGAGTTAGTGGAATTAGTAAAATCAATAACACTGAAAGTCATTTTACCCACATAAATACAGATGATGAAGATGTGGTGGGTAATAATATTGACATGGTGAATGATGCTTGTGACAAGTTCGTGGATAATCTCGATGAATTTAAGAGGTTGTTGGAGGATGCCGAAACTCCTTTGTATCTAGGTTGTACAACCTGAATTTGAAATACGATCTTTCGGACACAAGTTTTTCCAAATTATTAAAGTTGTTGCAGGAAATGCTATTGAGAGATAACATTTTGCCAAATTCTATGTACAACATGAAAAAGACTCTGACAGCATTGGGCATGGATTATGAGAAAATACATTGTTGTTGCAACAACTGCATTCTTTATTGAAAAGAATATGAAGCACAAGAAAGTTGTCCTAAATGCGGAGCATCGAGGTGGAAGGAAACTGACAATGGAACTAAATGTGTAAATGTCCCTCATAAAGTCATGTGGTATTTTCCACCCATTCCATGGTTCAAGAGGATGTTTCAAAGCGTTGACACAGCTAAAAATCTGACGTGGCATGCAAATGAACGAAAGGTCAAAGTTGGGAAGTTAAGTCATCCCACCGATTCACCGTCTTGGAAGCTAGTTGATCGCATGTGACCTAATTTTGGTAATGAATGTTGAAACTTAAGTCTTGGGATTGGAACTGATGGCATTAACCTGCATAAGCATATGAGTTCTCTATGCAGTTGTTGGCCTATGCTTACAATTACATATAATCTTCCGCCATGGTTGTGTATGAAAGGTAAGTTTATAATATTGACAGTGTTGATATCTGGACAGAAGCAGCCTGGCAACGATATAGATGTTTATTTGCAACCATTGATTGACGATCTTAAGCAGTTGTGGGGTGAGAGGGTGCAAACTTGGGATGCGTGTAAGTGGAAATTTTTCACTTTGCGAGCAATATTATTGTGGACTATAAATGTTATAGTAATTTGTTTGGTCATACGACTAAATGATATTTTACTTGTCCTATTTGCAGCGAGAACACGTGTGCTCAAAGTTTAAAAAATGGTAGAATATTATTACGGACATAGGAGGTTTCTTCCGAGTGATCATTATTTTCGAAAGCAAAATAAGTCTTTCAATGGATTTCAGGAGTTTCTTCCAACTCCTTTACCTGTGACGGGAGAAGAAATACTTTGAAAACTTGACTCTAAGTCATTTGATAGTGGTAATAAGAGAAAAAAAGTCTACTGTTGATCGAGATTGCTGGAAGAAGAAGTCTATCTTTTTTCAGCTTGACTATTGGAAGTCATTATATGTGAGGCATAACTTAGATGTCATGCTTATTGAAAAAAATGTATGTGAGAGCATTGTTGGCACATTGCTTAACATTCTTGGAAAAACTAAAGATGGACTTAGTTCTCGGCTTGATTCGGTCGAAATGGGCATAAGAAGTGATTTGGCTCCTGTTGTTGAAGAGAAAATGACATATCTACCACCTGAATGTTACACATTATCCAAGGAAGAGAAGAAAACTTTTTGTAAGTGTTTAGCAAATCTAAAGGTTCCCGATGGCCACTATTCAAATTTTGGAATATTGTGTCGATGAATGATTTGAAGTTGAAAGGAATGAAATCTCATGATTTACATATATTGATGCAACAACTGATGCATGTTGCACTACGATCAGTCCTCCCAAATAATGTCCGACGTGTAATAATGAGTTTTTGTTTTTTCTTCAACGCTATATGCAAAAAATAATGTCTGTGTTCGTAATGATTGTAATGGAATATGGATTAAAAATAAATAATAATGTTGATTGTGTTTAATTAATTTTTTCCCTTTTATTAAATTATATCAAGTATGTCGTGTTTTTGTTTTTTAATTTTTCAATATACAAATATTGAAGGTAAATATAATTAGGATTTTTGCCCACGATTTTTAGTTATTTTCATGAAGATAAATTGTAATTATATTTAAAAATATTTCAATTATATTAAAAATATTTTAATTATATTAAAAATAGTTTAATTTAATATTTATAAAAAATTTAGGTGTTAATTAGTAAGTTTATAAATATTTTAATTATACTAAAAATAATTTAATTAAATATTTTTTTTACCTATTTTGTAAGGGGCTGGATATCAAGGCGCCTGAAGTGGCACCTGTATACACGCCTGGCACCCACTGGTTTGCTGGCTGGAAAAAAAAATTTGTTTTTATATAAAATGGCGATGTTTGGTCCCTATATATAAAACAAAGCCGTTTTTATATGACTATAGACGACGGTTCCTAGTGAAACCGTCGGTTTTAGTGTATAGACGACGGTTTGTCTAGGAACCGTCGTCTTAAGTATATAGATGACGGTTATGACTAAATAACCGTCATCTTTAATTAAAACGGCACCGGTTTTTCCCCCATGTTTTCTTCCTTACACGACATTCTCTTCCATTTTTTTCCATTTCTCTAGAAACCCTACACCCGAACTGTCGCCGCCGCAAGCTTCTCTCCGCCGTTTGCTTCATTTCAACGGGAATCTACAGTATTTTCAACCTGAAAACTTAAGGTAAGTAGTCGGCAATCGTGAATCTTTAATTTTTAATTAAGGTTAGACGGTGGAAAGATCAGCCAGACTTCAATAGGATATGGTTAATTCGATATCATTGTCGGTACAATTTAATTATATGCAAAATTATTACTTTCTTAAATATATATAATATATTATATATTTTTAATATTGACGTTTATTTTAGTGCTCATTGGACACTTGGTGTCGTGGACCCGTAACTGGGGTATATTTGGTTTTTTGATTCCGCCAACACCAAAGCTAATGTTGATTTCAAGCGATTAATAAGCAAGTAAGTTAATTTAAAAAATTAGTAAGTTAATTTTAGTGATTAAATTTATTTTTAATAATTTTTTTATTTATAAAATGATATATATATATAGAGCTTGGACATTATGGAATGAGCCAAAGAGGCAAATGTCGAAGAATAAATTAATTAGTTGGTGAGGCGGAAATGTAAAATCTATGAGTTATTTATTTCATTAATGTTAAAGTATTAGAAATTATGTATATTAATATTTTAAATTATTTTTTTGTAGGCACCATTGCAACCGACAAGTCATGAGTGTGCATATTATGTATGCATGAAGATGAGAGAAATAATTCCATACTCTTTGGTTTCTTCTACACTGGTGGCGACGATACTCCTTTGCACCTCTGTACCAGGCGATGGGGGGGGGGGGGGATACTCCTCGGTTTGTCGGAAGTATTTCAAATCTTTTGAAATTTAGGGTTTCATGTGTATTTTTCCCCAATTTCCCCCAATTTACTAGGTTAATCTAAAAATATTGAAATGCTTTTAGCGTGATATTGTATGGAAGATAATGCATATATAATCATAATGCTGCTCAATTCATTATAATGTTGCTCTGTAAGTGAGGCAGTTTGGAAATGGCATAGCAAGAAGACTCATTATAATGATGTTCTATCTGTGACTGTGTGTCCTATATGGACTAAGGTTATTTAGTTATCCCTTTTATGGAATTAACAGTGATTTGGATATATTTTTTGATTGTATATATATATATATATTTATCTATATTATTGCATATTTGTGGCAACCATGTTATCTTTTGGACATCTAGTGGCAACCATGTTAACATTTTTTTTTTTTCTCGTATTGCTACAACTCCTACTATGGAATCTGCCAATCTTTTAGTTGAACTTTGGAATTGATATGGTTATCTCAAATCCCACGGTGGATGAGAAAAACTCTGATAACAGTAATTTGTAAATTTGTTTTTGGATTTTGCTTATAAAAGCTTGTAATGGGATATTTTTTCCCTTTTCATGAAATTTTCTTTTTTCTTGAATTTCTAAAATATTTTAGCAATTATATGTGGCTAGCTGCCTACTTTTTATTTTTTTTAATAAAAAAATGAAAAAGCTGTTTGGAAAGTTTTTGCTTCGTTTTATGTATGAGCTCTTTCTTTTGTTTGGCCGTAACCAAATTTCTCTTTCCATCATCTATCTTTAGTACAATTAAACATTTGGGTTGAACACCATATGAATATAGATTAGCACTACATTGCAATCACGATTTGTAGCTTAGCAGTTTGAGACTAATTTGTTGCTTTTACTAGACAATTGAAATACATAAATTCTATCGAGCTTGTCGTTCTTCCAACCCGAGGTTGTCTTGTTGTTTTTCCAACTCGGAGTAGTTCAAGACTACTTAGTTGGCTTGTTGGTTTTTGAGGCTAAATTTTTAATTGAGCCTGTCAGCTCTAAAACACGGAAGCACTTCTTTTTGTATTTGACTTGTTTGCAGTTTTCTGGGAGTGAATCAAGGAGTCGTAACTACCCTTTTCAGATAAACATTAATTGAAAGATAAATTTACAAGATTTGGATAATTATTACATTTCATCTGCTTGGATAGTCATGAGCTTATTAATTATCCTTAGCGTGAATCGAAAGCTTCAGTTGCCCCTAGCCGTTGATTTCAATATAGAGTTTTTTGATCTTGACTGTTGCTGCAATTTACAAATTAATTGCTGCTATGTTTGGTTTTTTCAAACTTGTTCATCTTCATCCCATCTGATTCTTGTGATGCATTTCGTGTTTCAATGTCTGAAATTCATGAAATCATCATCATTAGTATCTCCATCGCTTCTGTTATTTTTAACAAAAGTTGTGATGGTGATGCCGGTGCTGATGGTTTCGTCATTTTTTGGCTATAGACTTTGGCTTCTTTTTCTTTGGTACAAGTGATCTTGATTTCGGTATTTTATTTTCCACTCGATGCAAGATAACATTTTCTTGGTGAGTTTAGGGAAACATGTGTAGTTGACCCTTGTTTATTTCACATTTTCCTTCCTGGTCATCATTTTCACTATCCGGTTGCTACATTCCTTAGTTAGTGCCCTACCAGTTACAACTAGGTCTTTCACTTGAGGTTTGTCTTTGAAAAATCTATCAGTGAGTTTTTGGTCATGGAGGCGTCATCTCTTCCTTGGATTTATGCTATTCTAGAGGTTTCTACCCAATTCGGGTGGCTGATATGGAGACGTGGCTAGGCGATCTTCAAAAGACTCTCTTTTTTATTTTTGTAACCCTATGATTTTAGTTTTGTAATATGTTCCCTAGAGAATAGTTTTAACTCCTTTTCCAATGAATAAAATAAATCAATTGTTTGAAAATTTGACATTATTGATATCATGAATAGATTAATGCTTAAAGGAAAAAAATTGCAGGATAACTCTTAAATTTTCTGCATTCCATCTTCTCGATATACTTGTCCCTTTCATGTATAGCAATTTGTATGTTCTGAGTCGCACTATCTCTTATATTTGATACGATCCCTCCCAATTTTGTTTAAGCTTTTCAGTGTGTAAGTTCTTGTGTGTTTTAAAATATTTTTCTTAACACAGTCTCTGACTTGGATTTTTTTTGCTTTACTTCTTTGTTGTAGTTTCATGCTGCTATTTGTTGGTATTGTTTGAGTCTAATTGTTGTGGCTTCCTAGGCTTCCTCTATTTGTTGTCCAACGTCTGCATCAATAGCTTATCATTATGCTGATCAAGGTTCCAGTTGTTTTTGCTGTTTTTATTGAAATTTATGATGGTAGAATTGTCTGGGCAGTGTCGACAAGAAAGACAGTGTTGAGCCTGTGGGGCTCGAACTATTGTTTTGTATGCCCATAGGACTCTAGGTAGTTCTTCTGCCCATCTTTCTTTGGCATTTTCCAACCGTTTCTTCAATATGGACATTATTGTCTTATTTGATGCCTCTGCCTGTCCATTTCCTTGTGGATGTCTTGGTGAAGAAATTTTGAGACTAATTTCCCATTGGAGAATTTATTGTTGATGAATGGGAATCATGGTCTGAGACAAGTATCCTCGATAGGCCAAAACAACATACTATGAACTTTCAAACGAATTGGACTAAGTGCGTGTCTTTGATTGCAGCATATGATTATGTTTCTATCCATTTTGAGAAGTAGTGTGTGACCACCAAAATGAACTTCTTTTGAGCTGGTGCTTGAGGCAATGAGCCTACAATGTTGAGTCCCCACTAGATGAATGGCTATGAACCTGACACAATGGACAATTCATTTGCTGGAACGTGATGTATTGGTGTGAGCTTTTGGCGCTTGTCACATTCTCTCACGTACTATTATGAATCTTTAAGTAGTGTTGGCCAGTAATAACTGTATAGCATGATTCTTTTTTACATTAACCTTCTGAGTGAATGATTTCCACATAATTCTTTGTGTATTTCAGCCATTACTTTAAGAGTGAACTCAAGTCTAAGACATCACTTCAAAGGTCCCATGTAGGATCTTCTATATAGTTCGAGACAAGTATCCTCGATAGGCGAAAACAACATACTATGAACTTCTAAACGAATTGGACTAAGTCTGTGTCTTTGATTGCAGCATATGATTATGTTTCAATCCATTTTGAGAAGTAGTGTGTGGCCACGAAAATGAACTTCTTTTGAGCTGGTGCTTGAGGCAATGGGCCTACAATGTTGAGTCCCTACTAGATGAATGGCTATGAACCTGACACAATGGACAATTCATTTGCTAGAATGTGATGCATTGGTGTGAGCTTTTGGCACTTGTCACATTCTTTCACGTACTATTATGAATCTTTAAGTAGTGCTGGCCAGTAATAACTGTATAGCATGATTCGTTTTGACATTAACCTTCTGCTTGAATGATTTCCACATAATCCTTTGTGTATTTCAGCCATTACTTTGAAAGTGAACTCGGGTATGAGACATCACTTCAAAGGTCCCATGTAGGATCTTCTATATAGTTCTTCATCCAATAAGCAGTGTCTTGCTACCTTCTTCCTAATCTTCCTTGCTTTAGATTTGTGAACTTGAAGAGTTCCACTCTGGATGTATTGGAGAATTGGCTTGATCCAACTATTGCTTTCTTGGTTTATACTCAAAACTTGTGGTTTTTCTTCCTTTTCTATACTTTTTTTTTTTTTTTTTTCTGATAGGAGCTCTATCAGGATAGTTTATTTTTTAGTGGACTTAACAAATGAGGCGATGATGGCTAGTGCATCGGCATGGCAATTATGTTCTCTTGGTAGTTGCTTTACCTTGATCTTTTTGAACTCCTTTGTTAATTTTTTTTTATCTTTTCCAAGTATGCTGCCATGATAGGGTTGGAAGCTATTTAGTTTCCATTTACTTGGTTTATGATTAGAGTGGAGTCACTGTAGACTGAGATGACTTCTACTTTGAATTTTATATATAGCCAACTCGAGCCATGCAATTAATACTTCGTATTCTACTTCATATTTTGAAGCTTTAATTTTGAAGCGAAATGAGTGCTTAATCCATTCTTTGTTTAGATTCTTCAATACGATGCTTGCTCCTTATTCCTTTTCATTTGATGAGCCATCAACGTATAAACTGCAAACTTTGGTTGGAGTTTGTTCTTCATGCTCTTGATGTTCTGGGACCGCAAATTTTGCTATGAAGTCAACTAAGAATTTTGACTTCATTGTTGTTCTCAGGACATTTCGGATGTCGTATCCTCCTAGCTCTGTGGCCCAAGCAGCCGTCTTTTATCGAATTTGATGGGTAGTGACTACTTCTATTGTATGGCTTTGGAAGTATTGTTTAAGTTTTTGTACTATTATGAGAATCAACTTTTCCAGGCTTGTGTATCTGGACTTAGCATCTAGCAAAATTTTGCTAACATAGTAAATAGGATGTTGCTTCTTACCTTTTTTTTTTTGTCAAAATAGAGCTAACTGCTTAGTCCAAGATGGCTACGTAAAGTTGCAAGACATCATCTGGATTTGGTTTTACGATGAGCAGTGGGGACCCGAGGAGTGCTTTCATCCACATGAAATCCTTGCATCCTTTTAGTATATTAAAGAACCTATGGCATCTATCTGAAGATCGGGAAAATGAAATAGCTCAAGGATGCAATCCTTCCTTTCAGTTTCATGACTTCCTTCTTTGTCTGAGGTGATGGCATATCCACAGAGGCTTTGATTTGGTTTGGATTAGCTTATATTCCTCTATGCATTACGAAATGTCTTGGGAACAACCCTGCAGCAACTCTGAAAGTACATTTATTTGGATTTAATCTCATTCTGTACATTCTATTATGTTGAAAATTTGCCTTAGGTGTTCTAGGTGGTCTTCTACTTTGATTGACTTGACCAACATGTCCTCAATATATACTTCCATGGTTTTTTCCAATTTGATCTCTGAACATTTTATTGACTAATCACTGGTTAGTGGCGCCAGCATTCTTTAGTATGAATGACATCACCTTGTAGCAGTAGATTCATTTTCCTAGTCTTCTGGGTGCATGAAAGTTTGATTGTACCATGAGTAAGCATCCAAAAAGCTCATCAAATCGTGACATGCTATAGCATCCACCCGGGTATTGATCATTGGGAGTGGGAAGCTATCTTTTGGGAAAGCTTTGTTAAGATCTGTAAAGTCGATGCACACTCTTGGCTTTTCATTCTTTTTCTTTACTGCCACAATATTAGCCAGCCAATTGAGTATTGAACTTTTCTAATTAAGCCACTGCTCTCTAGTCTTTCCACTTCTTTATTTATAATCTAATTTCTCTTAGGGGCAAATTCTCTTCTTTTTTGTTTGACAGGCTTGAACTCATGATTAACGTTGAGCTTGTGGGTTATCACTTCAGGATTTATCGTTGGCATGTCGTGTATGTCCCATGCAAAGAAATGCTTCCTTTCTTTTAAGAATGCTTGGAGCTTTCATCTCATTTCAGCATTCAACTTGGTGTCAATGTGAACCTTTTGCTAGGGCATAGCATCATCCAGAACCACCTTATCAATAGATTTTTGAGCCTCTTCCACTTCTAACGTAAGGACGTTTGGACTTGGTAATTGCTATTTGTCTTCATAGTTTTTCCTTTCATAACTAAGACAAAGCACGAACAGGCATAGACTTTGTTGCTCATGATCTTTTTTGACTTTTCGCATATGGGAAATTTAATAATTTGGTGATAAGAGGAGAGAATGGCATTCATACCATGCAACTATGGTTTTCCTAGTATAACATTGTAGCTGAGTTGGCATTGATGACCATGATTTTTGAATAGATAGTCACCCTATGTGTCTCGATAGACAGGGTCACATTTCCAATGACTTGGCTGGTTTCACCATTACACTCTACCAAGTTCATTACTCCAACTTATTGATGTTGATGAGCTCCCATCCCATGCATCTCATAGTTGATTTAAAGATCTAATCAACCAAGCTTCCATTGTCAACAAGAATTCTATTCACCAGCTTATTTGTTAACCTTAGCTGGATCACCAAAGCATTTTTGTGGGAAAAGCGGACCCCTTTGGCATCTCCTTCTGTGAAAACAATTTCTAAAATTTGAAATAATAGTTTAGGGAGTTTTTTATTATTTACCTTGATCAAGATCACTTCAACTTTCTTAATGTGATGTTTTTGGGCTACCATGGTGTCTTCTCCACTTGTGAATCCTCTAAGAATAACTGGTACCTCACCATTGTATCTATTTTTTCCTTCGGTTCTTCGTCTAAGTGATGCTTTTTGATATCTTTCTTTCTCAATTTTCTCGAAAGGAATAGACTCTTTCAAATATCTCGTTCTAATTAGGGATTCAATTTTCCATTTCAACTGGCGACATTCTTTCGCAAGATGTCCATAGTTATTATGGAAGGCACATAATTTTTTTTTTGTCTTGGATCCTAGGAACCGAGACTATTTTTTTCGACCATTTAACATAATGTTTGTTCTCCAGATGTTTAATAATTCTATCTGGCATTATACTCAAAGAGTAAAACTTGAATGAGTCATTATCCGAATCAATATTTTGGTGCTGAAATTTGGATGGATTGTCCACCGCTTGCCTTAGTCTTGGGATTGTACAATGCTCCACTGCCTTCATTACTGCTTTGACATTTTGTTAGATTTTGACTTTTTCTTTCTTTCAAGCCTCTGATCCTTTTCAAGATTGATGTATTTTGCAGCTAATGACATTACATCAATCACAATCTCTAGCTTGGCCTTTGTACAGGAATCGTACAAAGGATTATGGTGGTTAAGTCCCTTCTGGAAGGCTTCGATTGCGATTTAATCATTGCAATTTGGGATTCTTACTTTTTCTTTGTTAAAGTTCTGAGTGTAAGTTTTAAGAGTTTCAGATTTACCCTAAACAACTGTGAAAAGATGGTTGGCTACCTTTACGATTTTGATGTTGGATGCAAACTGTGCACCAAATTGGTTGACAAGTTCCTCAAATGAATTAATAGACTTGGGTTCTAAGCTATCGAAGTAGGTAAGAGCTGCTCCTTTCAAGATTACAGAAAACATTTTGCACATCACTGCTTCTTCTTTTTTTATGTGGAAGACTGACCGGACACATTACATGTTGGTAAATGTAAACATCAAACTAGTTTCAGCTAGTTTAACCTTCTTCTCCTCAGAGTAATTGTGACAATCAAATATTAATTCTACTTTTTTTTCCCATTCCAAGTATGCCTCGGCATCACTTCTTCCTTTAAATGGTGGATTGTGCATCTTAATGGAACTTAGGTTGTTATCTCTTCCTCCTCTTGGCTCCTCTCTCTTAGGTCTTCTTCTTACAGTTTGGACTTCATACTCTTCTTCATCGGAAACAATTACTTTTTGTCTCCTAGGTCGTGTTCCTTCCCTTTTAGTAGTATTGGACATGGTCATGGTCATCTCCCTCATTTGCTCCATCATCTCATCCATCCTAGATTTCAATGTTTCTTCCATCCTAGAAGTCAATCTCTCTTCCATCCTTCTATACTCACCCTCCAAAGATTGTCTTAAGAGCTTTGGATCCAGTGTTGCCACTTGCTCTTCTTCCGAAGTAGAAACTCCTTTTCCGTCTCTTTTAGACATTCTTAGACACTGCCTTACTTGTTTAACTTAAAAATGGTAAACCCTCGTGTTTCACTCAAATTTGGCTTTTACCCTCTATATGCTCACCACTCAAGCCTTTTACCACTCAAGTCTTGTTCACCAAGTTGCACTTCAGAACCAATTATCTTAAACAAAAATATAAAACTAAAATAGAAAATTTTAAAATTAAAACCTAACAATAAAAGCAAGTTCAATTCTAGAGCAAAATTGGCACAAAAGAAAAGGGCAAAAGAGTAATGAAACAAATAATAATTACTCTATAAAATCAACACAATGAGAATAGGAAACTAAATAAATTTAGAATAGGAAAGTATGAAAATAAGAAACTATGAGAATAAGAAAGTAAGAAAATAAGAAACTATGAGAATAGGAAACAAAGAAATTAGAAGAAACTATGAGAATAAGAAAGTAAGAAAATAAGAAACTATAAGAATAGGAAACAAAGAAATTAGAAAAGTAGGAAATAAAGACTAATAAAAATCAGAAATCAATTAGGAATAAGTAACTTTCCTAATATTCAAGCAACTAATCTCAATATTCCAACTTTCAATATATTTTTATTTTTATTATTAGTTTTTTTTGCTACGATTTTTTTTTCTTCTGTTTTTTTTTTTTTTGTATATATAATAAGATTCTTCTTTTTGTGCTTCTTTTTTTTTTATTTACGATTTTTTTTTTGATACTAAAACACCAAAAACAATGAAGAGCACGAAGAACTCAATAACAAAAGAAAAAAAGAACAAGATAAATAGGAATTTATCTTGACCTTGCTCTGATACCAAATGATGCGGAACCCCAAGCTTAAAGAAGCTGTAATCCCAACACACAAGATGATATGGAACAAACCCTAGGTAAAAACCCGCCCTATAGTACCTCTAGATAACAATTGTATTTAGCAACACTAATTAGAAGGCAAATAATGAAATTGAAATTCGCCACAAAGTAAATACCTTTGATAAGAAGATCAATTCCCAATGCAACAAGTAGAAAAAGAACTATCCTCACTTGGAACACACAAGTCTTGTTGAAAACAAGAGTAAATTTCTCAATAATGAATAATCAAAGTTTTTTTTCCTTACAAGCTGGTAACCCCCTTTATATAAAGATTAGGGTTAGGTTAAGAATTAATCTAGACCATAAAATAATTAGGAAAGTAATCCTAAGGCTGAAAACTAACCCTAAATAAATAAAATACGAAAATAGCAAATATTACAAAACTGCCATTATAATCCGAAAATAGCTAAATTATGAAACTGCCATTATAATCCGAAAATAGCTAAAATTATGAAACTGCCATTATAAGATGCTGATTTTTAAAATAACGTTGTTTCGTCTTCATAACTCCCGAGCAGCATTACCACCTTCATTCATTGCTTAGATATCATGCTTAAATCATCATTAGACCTCATAAAAGTGTTTGGATCATTTGGATACTTGAATCGATCTTCATCAATTATTCTCCTCACAAGTCCAAGCATTCCTGCTTTGATCTTCTTAGCTCGAGAACGCGTCACTGGTCCACTTGGCAGCACAATATCATCACCACGAACATCCATACTATAAGAGAGCTCGATGCCCACATCAAGAAGGTTCTCGAGCACAAGCTGATATGTTCCACAAACACAGAGTTTTGAAAGAGGACAGAACACGGGGTTAGAGATAAATTGGGAAGAGGAGAGAAAAAAATAAAATAAATAAAAAATATATTTTTTAGCCCAAAATGATACTAGTCCACTCTTTATTGGACTGCCGCACCAGCTGACGTGGTGCGATGGCTCACATAAGTTGCTAAGGTGGCACTCAATGCACTAGAAATTTCAGCCACCGGTTAGTAAGATAAATTAAATTTAAGGATATCTAAAAAAATATAAAAGTATATGGATTAAATATTTTTAGAGACTATAAGAAGTATAATTTATGTACTTAAATACTTTTATATATATAGCTAATCTTTCAAAATTTATAGCTAATTTATAGTCATCAGCTACTAAATTTTGGACCGAGCAAAGAAAAAAGCTATTAAATGTAGGTTGTAAGTAATTTTTGTAGCAAACGGTCCAAATAGTTTTGGAGGCCATAATTTCTCCTTGCAATGTTTTAATTGAAATGTTATTTTGCTACAAACAATCAAATGTCTTTAATTATGAAAATTAACTAAGAATTAACTCGTGCTAAAATTATACAATTAACAAAATTATTTTGTATTTAAAGTACTAAATAGATAAAAAAAAATTATTTTGCTACAAAAACTAAAATTATCTCTAATTATTAGAATTAGCTACTAATTAGGTCATGGTAAAATTGTATAGTAATAGCAACAAAAAAGTATTATTCGTAAAATATAAACTGGTGGCAATTTTGTAAATCAATTTTAAAAAATATTTTTTTACCTTTTTAATCTTATTTAATTAAATTGGATTATTTTTAAAACACGGCACTAGAGGTGTAAAGTGGGTTGTGCAGTGCTAGCATGGTCCATTTAAAAACCAGTCCGTTAGTGTTTGTGCAAGTCCATTTATTTTTCATGTCGTGCTCGTATCGACCCATTTAGTTTTCATATCGTGTCATGCATGCTATGAGCCCAAGCACTTATGTGCTCATGCCATGTTCGTGTAGGGCACATGTCGTGCTCGTGTCAGACACGGATCGTGCCCGTACCCGTGCCCATGCCAATTATAATTTGCACATTTTTTTATAAAATAAATTATATAACTGAATAAAAATTATTCAAAATAAATTTTAGAAATAAATTAAATTAACAATTAAATAATATATTTTATTTTTTAATTGGTAAATAACACAATAAGTATTTACAATAAAAAATATATTAATAGTTTTATTTTATATATTTTATTACAAATCAATATTGGAATTTAAAATCTACATTTGAGAAATAATCAACTAAGGATCCTTTCAATTTTGAGCTCTAAAATTTAATAGAGTAATTTCAAATAGTCTATTATTGCAAAACAAATCTTTATACAATAGATTTTATATAATAAATTATTTATTATTATTTGGATTGTGTTAAGTTTGTATTTTGCCTAAATTGTTAGTATGTATATTTGTGTGGCTTGTCATGTGCTTGTGTCGTGCATGTGTCATGCTTGGTCTATCACGTGCATGTGTTGTGCCTTGCTTGTCACGTGTCTATGCCATACCTGGCTTATTATAGGCTTGTTTCGTGCCAGACACGGTCTATTACATGCTTCGTGCTGGACATGACACGGTCTGTAATATGGCATGCTCGTGTTGTGCTCAATTTTAATGTGCCATGCTCGTGTAGCCCATCCATTTTTACACCTCTACCCCCACACATATTTTTCCTATTTTTCTTTCTCTCTCCTCAACAAATCTTTCTTTCCTTTGTTGAAAATGCAGCCACCATCTAGCCAAAAATCAACCATGTTTCGGTGACGACGAGTTGATCCACAATCCAAAAAATAAATCATAACTCCTCTACTACTTACTCATGTAAGATTCAGGCTATTATATTACCATTTTTGCTAGAGAATAAGAGAAAACCGATGGGTCGGTTTTGCTTTGATTGGCGAAATTCAGCAAGTTTCAAGCCTTGGGGTAGTATTTCCCCCAATTTTAGACCCCTTCAACCTGAATCTACCATCATTTTTGCTCAAATCCCCCTCGTCTGAAAGTAGCAAATAGTTGGTTTCTGGTTCCGACTTTCTGGCTACATAGGACGGCTATTGGTCATGGTAAAATCACCACTGTATTACCCATCCAAAAATCTTTCTATTGATATAGATTGCCAATTATTTTTGAGTTTTAGAAAATGTCAAATACTTAGCTATATTGATAGTTTTCTACTGTACAGTCTTAGATGAAATGAAACACTCAATATTAGTTTTGGTACAATAGGCTGGTTCTTGATCTCTTTTTGCTTTCTCTATTTTGTAGTGTATATCGGAACAATTTTATTTTCTTTTTTGGTTAAACATTGAATAAAGTTTGCATTTTTTTAGTGTATTGCTACTGATCTGTCAATGTTTTTTTTCCTTCTTTGTGTAAGAGGAAAGAGCATCTGTGAGTTTGAAATATGGAAGATCTGGTGATTATGCTTCCTACTCGAGTGACTATTACTGTGAGCAGTGGTTTTCTAGCTTAAAGAGAGCTCTTGTTGTGTATGTCTCCTTTTGTAACTCACTTGATTTTTAAATTGTGCTCTGCCTTGCTTCTTTAGTTTTCTTGTTGATGGATTAAGCTACTGATATGATAATTCACTATTATTGTTGTTTGTGTTTGATGCTTTGGATCTTTGGTATTTAGTTATATGGAACAATGGCACCCATGGTTATTCTTTCTTTGTGTATTCATATATATATATATATTGTTGAACTTGAGATATTGATATGATGATTGACTATGGACGAGATTTGGTATTGATGGATGGGTTAATTTGTTACTCTTTAAATTTTTAATTTTTTTGTTAGAATCTTATAGGTTAAATTTGTTAGTTTAATTTAGTTTATGTAATTGTTGGAATTTAATTATGTGGATTGAGTAATTCTTGATGGTTAAAGTATATGAGAAGTAGTAGATTAATTGTTGGTTGAAAAGATTTGTTTGGTAATTGATTATTTGTGGAGCTTAGTGTATTTGAAGGAAAGTTGAATCTATGTGGCAGCAACTGCTTTGAAGTGTCGGAAGCTTGAGCTTGAGTTTATTAAATTATAGTAAAGCTGTTCTGGCACTCGCTGTTTCGTGGGTTTTAGTTGAAATTACAGAACTTATTTTGAATGTGAGGTTTAATGCATCTGTTAGTAGACTTAACAATCTTTATATAGACTTTAAAATCACTAAATTTGGTTAAGAATTGAAGGATTTATGTGCATTTGAAGTTGGACAAGAAAACTGTCCAGTTTTCTGGAAAGTGCAGATTACTTCAAGTTTATGTCTTGGTTGAATGCTTTAGAGGTGTTTAAATAAGCTGAAATTTTGTATGTATGCATTAGGAGATGCTAACTTGTGAGATGAAAAGTTAGAGCTTTAATGGAATTTTGTATGAATATTGGTGAATTTTCAAAGACAGGTAACCTGAAACTGATTTTATTCGGAAAGTTTTTAAAAAACATTAGTTTTTTTTTTTTTTTTTTTTTCTAATTTACAACTTTTCTTGCTTTTGAGTTGAACTTTAGCTTGAAAGGATGTGATTTGTTTGTTTTTTTTCAGCTAGCTTAGGAATTGGTAAAGCTTAACATAGCCAAATACTCATGACTTGGAAGGTGAATATTTTCTATTTAGATGAAAATATATAGAATTTAATATGTAGTTGGAACTTTTTTCCTAAGTTCTGTTTTAAGTTCATATTTCTTGCTAGAGTAAATCACAATGTAGTGATAATCTATGAAACAAATATGCTTATAATCACTACTTCTGTCACATTTTAATTTTCTAGATGTGTTTTATGTGGCTGTGATCTCAAATAGATTTTGGTGTATGGAGCGGCTTTTGGAGGTGAAATTGAGGTAAGGAAAAATATTTTTATATGCTTTACATGAAATAATAATTTAAAAACCAAGTACATTTTTTGCAATTGTATTTTTTTAGGCATTTTTTTCTTAATATTTCGGACTTCAACATATAAAATATTTAAAAGATTAGAACTTTTCCAATTCCTTCCATTTTGTTTAGAAACCAAATCTTACTCCAATGGTGGAATTTTATTTTAGCTCTTGACTTGCTTTTAGTGCTATATAATTATATGGATTCTCTATCTACTAATGTGCCAAGGTTTTTGTTTTGTGTTTGGTTTTGTGTTTTGTGTTTCTCATATTGCATATATGCTTAGCATAGAAGGTGTCACCAAGATTGAAGATGCATGCAAAATTGAGGCATTAGATTTTAGCTTGATTTATAGGTTTTAGATTATTTTGAGAGTTGTTTGCATTGAAATTTTATATCTAGTTTCAATGTTACTATTATAAAAACATTTGATTTTAGCTATTAATGTAATAATATGAGAATTAATTTGTTTTTACATCTAGTAGTACTTTAATATAAATGTAAATTATTTAAATTTATATTTAGTATTATAAAAGAATATATATATATATATAATAAAGTTTTATGTAAATATGTAGCTACAAACGTTTTTGTAGCTATAATACAAAATAAAGCTTTAGTACAAATATGATTTTACAATATTGATTAACAATGACAAATTATATGTTGTAGTTATTAGTAGTGACAAATTTGCATGTGACTAATGCAATACAGTTAAAAAATATATTTTGTAGCTATCTGTAAACAGTTAAAAATATTAATTTCGTAGCTGAAAAATTACTTTAATAGCTACGAAAATAGGCTTAACAATAGTTGACCATGGTTAATTATTTAACAGTAATTAGCTATGACTGAGATTAATTTTGTAGCTGTTTAGAATTAATCTTGCACAAATTGCTATGATCTATCTACAAAAAATATTATATTAGCTAAACAGGAAACAGCTACAAAAGCCATTAATTTGCAAAAATAATGGCTTGCAGTAATTGATCATTTTTTTTTTTTGCGAAAATGACTAAGAATTAATGCATTACCCACCATAAACCATTCACCTTCGTAACAAAACCCACCAATTCAATAGACCCACTATTTCAATTGGTCCAATATTTCTTTTGATCAAAGTAACATTCCTTTTGTTGTGGCAATTTTTGTTTATTTGTCCTCGTGTCACGGATTGAATACTTCGGACCTGCAAAATAGAAAAAACAACTAGTTAGAGGGACACTGGCGGGGTGGCCGGCTTTCCCTTTCCGATGCTAAAGTCAATAAGCTTCCTCATGGTTGATGAAAAAAAGTTAAGAATGAAAATGGGAGAGGAAATGAGTTTTTTTTGGGCTCTCTGAATATTTTCCCAAGGAAGAAGAAGAAGAATAGTTCCTTTTCCTTTTTGGGTTGGTCAAAATCGGTCAAGGGAGGAAAAAACAATCCAAAATTTATTTTAAACTGAGAGGTTCTCTAAGAAAGAGAGAGAGAGAGAGAGAGAGAGAGAGAGAGAGAGAGAGAGAGAGAGAGAGAGAGAGAGAGAGAAAGAGAGAATAGGAAAGCCAAAAAGTGGGTTGTGGCCTTGAAAGGCATGTCAAATCTAATCCCCATATTTTCTTCATCCTTTTCCATATATACCTAGAACCAATGACCATGATTTATTGTAAATAAACCATATTTAATAGATGGATGACATGTA
Source organism: Ochetophila trinervis (assembly GCA_003254975.1). Taxonomy (NCBI): domain Eukaryota; kingdom Viridiplantae; phylum Streptophyta; class Magnoliopsida; order Rosales; family Rhamnaceae; genus Ochetophila; species Ochetophila trinervis. The sequence goes on along the minus strand of QANX01006409.1, from coordinate 117,241 downwards.
GCAAGTTAACCAAGGGTTTGGGCTTGATGTAAATTAAATATCCTAGGCCATAAACCATTTGGACATTTATTACCTTGATATAAATTGGGCTTGTAGATAATAAAAATGCCCCATAACAATAGCTTCCAAATTGATTTAATCCTTGGATTAAATCAATTTCTGAATATTATAATATGTGTGATGAAATATATTACCGACCATAATTTTGGTGCGGATACCAAGAATTCAAAATTTTAATTTTTTTTCCTCACGATTGTTATTAATTACATTTACTACTCCCTATCTTCTTTTCCTTCCTCTGCACACCGACTCCACTAACACTACATTTTTTATTTTCTTTTTCTTTTTCTCTTGCAAATCGGCTCCTTCATTGTACCTTTTCTTCTCCCTTTTTTTTTTTCTTTTTCTTTTCCTCCGTTCACGCCTGCACCTTCTCCCTTCTTCTTTCTTCTTTCCTTTTTTGTTTTCTTTGCCAGCTGCACCTCCCTCTACATTCTCCTTTTTTTTTTGTAACAACTTCTCCTCTTTTATTTTTATTTTTTTATTTTCTTTTTCTCTTTTCTTCGTTGATTACACCTCCTTCCCTCTTTTTTCATTTTTCACTTTCCATTTTTTTTTTATTTTTTTTTCTCCTTTCTTCGCCGATTACACCTGTTTCCATTTTTTTCGCCCATTAAACACAATTTTTTTTTAGATATGGTTTCTCCAGATCTATTAAGGGGTGACTTTTCCTTGTTTCTTTCACTTTCCTAGCTTTGAATCTAGTTTTCTCATAGGTTCTAGTTAAATTTTTGTTGTTGTTGTACATGTGTTGAATACAAACAAATTTAATGTGTACCTTGGTTAATTTGTGCAGGTCATTGGGGTCCTAGTTTCCGAGTTTGATTCCGCTCCAGCTGTTCTTCGTCTGAAGGTACAAAGTACTTTTTTTTTTCTTTTGCACACTGTGGAATAACTGTTGCTGCCATTTACTGCTTTGCTGTTTTTGTTTCTGAGTTGTATGATCATGTTGCTATTTGGACTATGAATATTCTAGCTTTGTGGTTCTATTTTTTTAGATGTATTATCATGTTGTATGGGCTGTGAACTGTGATTATTTTGGCTTTGTTGCTTTTTTTTATATGTGTAATCATGTTGTCTGTAAACTGTGAATATTCTGGATTTGTTATTTTTCTTTGCTTGGTAATGGCTTCAGATGTGAGCAGATGTCATAGGCCTAAGTTGAAGCTTGGGGCTTGAACTGAGGCTTAGAACCTTGGCGGAGGCCACGAACTTGGGCAAAAGCTCAGAACCTGGGTTGAAGTTCAGGACCTAAGCCAAAGCTCGAGATATGGGAGGAGGCCACAAACCTGGGCAGAAGTTCAGGACCTGGACCGAAGATCGGAACCTAGGTTGAAGTTTAGGACTTGGTTCGAAGCTTGGGACTTGGGCCAAAGCTCGGGACCTAGGCAGAGGCTAGGGACCTAGGCCGAAGCTCAGACTTGGATGGAAGCTCGGGATATATGTGAAGGTTGAGCCAGAAGTTTGGAACCTGCATCGAAGCTTGGGACCTAGGCCGGAGCTTGAAACCTATGCAGAGGCCAAGGACCCGAGCTGAAGCTCGGGACTTGGATAGAATCAGTGTGTCCATGTCAGTTGTGTTTAGGGGGTCGGTATGTAGGATTGGGCTTGTCTTGCATCTTTTAGCATTTCAAATCTCCATTGGGGGATAACCAACATCATAATGAGTTATTGCTGTGTTTCAGATGTCTTACCCTTCACCGAGCGGTGGTGGCAGTTCCAGTCGTTCTCCCTTTAGTTACCTATTAAGCTACTAGATTCCCTCTGATCTTAAGACTCGGCCTTTTAGGCTTAGAGTTTTTGAAGAACCTCTTTACTCTGAACCAGAGACTCCTACCTCCACCACTAGTGGTGGAGGTTTTAGACTCCTCAGACTCTGAGGCTAGGGATACTTTAAGGGATGAGGGGTCTGAGGCTTCTTCCAAGTCTTCAATTCCTGTCGTTGGGCCTTTTCGAGGGAGAGAGAAGAGGAAGGTGACAACTCTAGAGGGGTCTTGAAGCTCACTTTGTCAGGTCCAGCCTCTCTCAGGCTGATTTGGATCAACTGAGTTTAGAGTACTCGATCCCTGACGAGATCACCTTTCGAGTTGTTGTGGTATATTTTAGATCAACTAGCAAGTGTACAAATCAACAAGTAATAAAGTGGATTTCTTTAATAAGAAAACTGATATCGCACGAGGAATAATGTCTCTAGTTTTAAAAATAAACCAATTGTTGATTAAACTTTGAAAATTAATGAGAATTTGTTTGATTGTTGTGTGTATCCAAGCATGAATTTAAAAGCAAAGGAATATTAAAAACAAGAACAAGGCAGCAAGTACAATTTCACATATTTTAAGAAACAGCGATTATGATTTCACCACTAATACTCCTATTTAGCCCTAATGCATTGTAGATTCATAGTTAACCCCCCTTTAACGACATATGATTAGAAGTGGATTTCTCAATGCATTCTAATCTATAACCATGTATTTTATTGCCCATCCATATCTATACTCCTTATTTCTAAGCCAATATAAATACTTAATCAATCCACCTTTTCATGGAAGCATTAAGAACTACAATAAAATTTTAAATTTAAACATGAATTGAATTTACATATGCATTAGAAACTAAATAGTCATAGAAGGGTTACTTCATAATCATTATAGAAAAATTAACTACACATCATCTCAAAATTATCCATGAAATAAATAAGAAGATAACATAAATTAAATAACAAAGAAAATAAGAGAAAAGAAAACAAATCTGGATTTATGACTGCTGGAAATTGGTTCTTCAATCCTCTCTTCTTAGCTTCTTCAAACTATGATCAAAGCCTCAAGGTGACTCCTCCAAAGGCTGGCCTAATCTCCTTGGACTTCTCTTTGTGTAGCACAACTTTGCTCTCTTAAAAACTAATTAATAAATATAACTAAATACCTATGTTGCTGTGAGAATGGGGAGGAAAAGAAAAAGAAAGATGCGGCTGGAGAGGGAAGACTGCTGTAGCTGTGAGGGCTAGTGAATTGTGTAAAGGATCACATTTTCACTCTCAATGTAGCAATTTATTTATAGGAGAGGTTTAAGAGTGGTTTAACCCTAAGGTATCTCTAAAAGCTAGAGAATATAGGAGATACAATATTACATAATCTCAATCTCCATAAATTCTCTAAATGGCTTACCACCCTAAGGACATAGAGGTATTTTGTGCCTCATGTTCACAGTAGAGATAAGGAAATATTCCTTATCCCTCTAAGAATAAAAATCGATCTTTAATTCCTTTTTCTTTTATCCTAAATATTATTCCAATAATTAAATTAGAATAATCTGACCTCTCATGTGGCATATGATGTGGCAAATTCGAACATATGGTTGGTGTGTGGTGACATGGCAGTCCAATCACAAATGTAGTCCAAATAAGCAAAGAACTTTCTTTTTTTTTTATCTTGAATGACCGACAGGAAGATTCCAAGTATTCTTTGGGTGGCAAAATGAACTATGAATCCACTGATTCTTATGGAAAAAGTTAGGTCTATGTCTTATATTTCCAGGCATATCTTGTTTGCACAAATTGGACATCTAGAAGACACTCAAATACCAGTTTTCCTGAGATGGTGTAAATCTGCCGCAACTGTTGGAAATAGTGATTTTGTAAATCAAACTAGCACTAATTTTCCAAACCAATTGCAATGAAACTTTGTAGCATTGAATCTTAGTGGATCAGGAATCATTTTCAACTAGAATCGTACAAAACCTCAAAGTGTAGCTCCAGATATGACTTTCTCAATAAAGGTTGCGCATAAACACAGTAATTATGGCTTTAGTCTTTCTTTTACTGAAACCAAAAAATACAATAATTAAGTACTTTTCATTATCATTTAATTATAAACTAGCTTAAATTAAATATAAAAAGCAACATAAAAACATTAATATTTTATGCCTATCACGGGTTTCTAGTGAAAGTGAGCAGCCCAGCTCACCTTTTGCCTGGGAGGTTGCTCTAAATTGATGGTTCTTCCAGTGTGGGTTAAGGCTCCTGCTTGCACCTTTCGTTCGTCATCTCCTATTTTCCATTCGGCTGAGTCCCTTCTAGCTTAACTCTAATGTTTGGAAAGGGATTTTCTGCTGCTATGTGCTATGGAGAGAAGCACTGTGGCATCAACCCTAGCCCTCCGGTGATGCAAGCTTGTTTCGAGATTAGGTCAGCAGTCAAAGAGGTTGGCTTTTATTGCAACCATCCTCGTCAGAGGAAGTTCCTCCAGAAACTTCCTAAGATCTCGAACTGGTAGAAGGAATGGTTCTTTGTTGGAGGTGCCTGGGAGGGTATGAGCTCCGAAACTGGGGGTGATTCATTGGTTCCTCATGAATTTTGAGGGTATAAACACGGGTGGTGCCCGACTGCTTCGCATTTAGATGAGTTTAGCAACTCTAGGGTTTCCTACATTTTTGGTCTTCACATGAGTATTAGGGACTCCAAGCTGCTTTTGGAGGAGGCTAGGCTAGTCAATGGTATTGATTAGCTTTTCTTTTGTGTTGTTAAGTTTGGTTGTTTTTTTTTTTAAATGTCTGACCACCTCTTTTTGTTGTGCTTTCTTTTTATAGTGATGTCTCATCCAGCTAAGGATGAATTCTGGAAGAAACTGCCAAGTTGCCTATCCAGAAAGGCATTTGACCTGAGCCAAGCAGGCAAATTGGCTAAGACCAATTCTTGCTCATCTCTTCGGTCTTCTATAGTTGTCATTGTTGGTTCTCCTCTTCCTCCCAAGGGCGCTACCTCCAAATATCCAAGGGGAGTTGCTTGCTTGCCTCAGCTCAGGTCAGGTGAAGGGTCATCACCCAGTATAAGGGCAAGTGCTCGCCTTCCGAAGGAAAAAGACTCATCTACGAAGGCAAGCGGGGTTAAGACTAGCAAATCTCCTAGCCACCTAGGTGATTTTGTGGGCTTCCTGTCAAAGGAGGTACTGTTTGTGGAGGACAAATGGGTCTCTAGCCTTTCTGAGTCCTTGCTTTCTGCTAAGGCTACCCATCAAACTGTCTCGGTGAGAACTCCGGCTCTTATACTTTTGGTCATTTATTGTTAATGTCATTTACTTATGCATTCATGTCTTCTATGTAGGCTTTTTTTTTGTTTTTAAGCTTTAGGAGCAGGTCAGCCGCCAAAGAAAGATGGATGCTACTACTGGGGTTCATCTAAGGGAGACCGAGAAGGAGCTGGAGGAAGCTTGGAAGTGTGTGGTGGACTTTGAGCGAGCCATGGCTAGGAAAGACTTCGAGCTAAAACAAAAGGACTCTAACCTCAAGCAGAATGATGTAGAGCTGAGGAAGAAAGACAAGCTCCTAACTGTGTCCATTGCTTGGTTGAAAGAGCAGCTAAAAGATGCCAAAGCAGAGTCTCAAGGGTTAAGGGTGGAGCTTGAGGAGGCAAAGATAGATCTCTAGGTGAAGGAAGACGAGCTCTCTAAGCTGTTCGACGATGCTGACCACCAATTCGCAGTACAGGCTAACTCTGATCTTTAGGCAATAAAGTCTATGTATCATGACCTTGACTACAGCTTTCTGGGCCAATCCCTGATTTAGGTTCTAGCTCATCTAGCCTCCAGCTCCAAGGTACCTGCTCCAAATCTTCCAGGCCTTGTGGGCTCAGTTGTCCCTCCTCCAGTTTCTGGCCCGAGTTCACCTTCTACCGCACCCTGATTGCAAGCTTTTGCTTTGCTTTACTGCCTTTTTTTGTATCTTCTTTGTAAAAGTGTCAAGGCCTATTTTACTTTGTGATCAAACATTTATATTGTAGTAGTTGGTGTTATTTGGAAACAAACATTTCTATTGCTATAATGTGTTTGTTGTGCAATTGCATGCTTTAGCACTCTTTCTTGTTTTTAATATCAAAACTAAACTTGAAAATGTTTTGAAACTGAGATCGAATGAACTTGTTTAAATGCGCCCAGTACTTTATTGCACCTACTATTTCTTGTTTCTTCCATGGGAAACTTGAAAGAGTCATTATATACGGGGTGGCACTTGGCTGTTTAACTCAGCTCAGAGAGCTCTCAGCTCATGGGGCGTTCAGTCCCTGGTCGAATATGGGTTAAGCTTAAGGAGCATCCAGCTCCTAGTAGAATCTGAGCCCAGCTCAGGGAGTGTTTGGCTCTTGAGGCACTCAGCCCCTAGTTGAATCTGAGCCCATCTTAGGGAGCATTCAATATACTTATGTTTTTAGAAGTAAAAGCTTACACACTTTTTGTAAAAGGAAATTTTATTTCATTGATAAACATATAGTGGTTATAAATCAAAAGTTTTTACATTAGTTATTGAAAGTAAATTTTCAAATGCTCTACATTCCAAGGTGAGTGAGCATCTCCCCGTCTGCTCCTTCCATCTCGTATGTCTTGGGTCAAAGTACTTTCTTCACTTGGTACATGCCTTCCCAAGTTGTTCCCATCACTCCAGCCCCATGCTCTTTTGTGTTTAATGTAACCTTCCACAAAACTAGGTCACTATGTCAGAATGTCTTTTGTTTGACCCTTGAATTATAATATCTAGCTGATTGTTGTTGATAGGCAGTTGCATGCATTTGGGCCATATCCCTTTTCTTCTCAATCATATCTAGGTTGAGCCGCATTTGTTTTTCATTCTCTTTCTCTTGGAAATTTTTATTTCGGAAGTTGGGCATCCCTATCTCTATTGCAATGACGGCCTCGTCTCTGAAGGCCAAAGAGAAAGGCATTTCTCATGTTCCAGTTCTTGGAGTCGTCCATTAAGCCCAAAATACCACGGGAGCTCACTAACCCAAGCCTCATATGCTTGTCTAGCCTCATCTTTAAGTTGTTTTTCATCTTTAAGGAAATTTTATTTTATCTCATTCTAGCTCCCAGCAGATAGTGTTTGAAAAGCCGATTGAAGGGACGACGCAACATTTAAAGCCTTTTTACATCAACGCGCATTTTGATAGGGTGCCTATAAACAAAGTTCTAATGGACGATGGAGTAGTGGTAAATATCTTACCGGCTTCCATGTTAGCTAAATGATGTAAAAGTGAGCATAATCTCGTCCCAACTGAATTGATAGTCAGTAACTTCCAATGAGGGATCACTAAAAAGAGTTTTGCTCATAGAGATTACTGTGGGGGAAAAAATCTACCATGATTGCATTCTTTGTGGTAGAGTCCAGATTCAGTTACAATGCATTACTGGAGCGAGATTGGAATCATGAGAGCTTGTGCGTGCCTTCCTCATAATAGCAGGCTTTATGGTTTTGGAACGGTGAAAAGGTTGAGGTGGTACAGGTAGATAGCTGGCCTTTCTTAGTCAGCACCAATGTCGTTGAGGCTTGGTACTATGAAGATGAAGTTGGACTCATCCAATTTTTTGGCAACAACAAACATGGCCAACCTTTAGAGGTTACAACTTGGAAGGATGTCAGGGTGTTTCACGAGATAACGAAATAGGTTTGTGATAAGTTGCCTCGACCAAGAATTACCCAGATATCACTAAATACAAAAAGTTTCCAATGAATATACACCATAATGAAGAAGAGAAAATGATGGCGATCTATGAACCTCTCAATTATACAATTATTTGTAATATTGAACATCTTAGTTGTATCCATACTGACTTCATCTTTGATAGTAATAAGTTGTATCAACAATATTTTTTTAGTCTAATTTCTATTTGTCTCTTTAGATTTCTTATTTTGCAAATCATTAATGTTCATGCATAAAATCGCACTAACTGTCTATCATACACTCTCCTTCTACAAGAGAAATTAGTTTTATCGACAAACCCTTGGTCACCAAAGATTTTGGCAACGAAAGCCATTTCGTCGGCAAATTCATTGTTGATGGAGCGTCGAGAAAGGTTTTTACCTACAAATGCTGAAATTTCGTCGATAATTATCTTTCCTCGCTGACAACCTTTGCTGACGCATTGAATTTTGTCACCTAATGTCTATAGCGACAAAACATTTGGCCGTTAAATGTGTTTAGAAAATTTATCTAAATTTTTTAAAATCCTCTAGTGACAAAATTTCATAGCTAAAAATTATTATAATGTCAATAAAAATTAATTTTATCGAGGAAATACATTTTGTCAGTAAAAAATCAAAGTTTGTACAGAAAAAAGTTGGATTCTTTAGTAAATCAATTTTTAGTGACAAAAACAAGTTTCCACAACAAAGGAAGCTTAGTTTTTGTGACAAAAGTCTACTGTATTTGGCAACAAATTTATTAAATAACTTTTTTAATGATTAAAAATATAATTTGAAATATATATTTTAATTTTACATAGCTTATTAGGTAAAAATGCAACAAAACATATAACATATAATAAAAATGAACAGTCTAATCTAATCTTCATAGAGTAGAATAATCAAATTAAAACAAATTTCAGAATGTAGCACATTAGCAGATGGTAGAGGTGGAGGTGGAAATGGAAGGTTCAATAATCCGTATTAAAAAATTTGTAGCACCACAATAATTCAATAAGAAATCTTGACACATGCCAAACCACCAACGGTCATGAAGCACAACTCTCAAATGCCTAATTAGTGTCTTTAAACTTGTGCTGAATATGAGATTCTTCTCTACATTCTCCACCATAAAATGCTATGCTTTCTACGTGGGTCCTTGACTGTGAATGCAGCTGCTTGTGAGCTCCTTCCGCTTGTTGTTCTTTCGACATTAGTTTGCCGAAAGCAAAAGAGAAATTTCTTATCATTGCCCCTACTCCAAATATGTATGCCTAAAAAGTAATATATCATGTTTAAAAATACATGGTTACAATTTGTCTATCTTAATTTAACAGGTTTTATGGGTCTTCATAAAATAAGGTACCTTAATCAAGACACTAATTTTGGGAAAACATACTCAGCATATAAAAATATCATTGCAAGGAACATATAAGGAAACTAACATTGGGGAAAGAAAGAAAATGCTCTCCTGTATGGCTTTGATAATAATTTAGTTAAGTCACAACTTAAAGAAAAGTTGAACAAAAGACCAATGGAATAAAACGGTCACAAATGGTATTTAAAGATTTCACTCTGTGTGAAAGAATGAAATTTCATTATGGGCATCTTCAGCAACATAATTCAAGCATTATTTTTTTTTTTATAGAATTGAAATATAAAATAAAAATAGAATCATGCCATCTTATCATTTTATACCAAAATCAAACATAGAAATATTCACACCCCTAACCTGCCAAGTGCATACTCTCAATCTGCGTTTAATGCTTGCTTCACTTGAGTGCCTTATATATTCTTCTCAAAACCTTCTTAGATGAGCTGCATACTAATAGAATATTTTTTAATCAATAATTATAAGTAGTGCAACAGCAACCAATAAGACCATAAATAAATTGGGTACGTAAAAAGAGTAAGCACGACATAATTTCTACCTTTTCTCTAACACAACCTCAAATGTAATGAATATTAGAATAAGAAAAGAAAATGAACCAAACTACAGTGTAATATAGTAAAGATGTTGAACACCTAAATATTAATTGTCCATGTAGTAGAAATACTTATTAACAAGCAAAAATAAATTAGGAGAATAGAAAAACAATTATAAATGCAACTACTATGTAAGACCCTTTTGTGTGAATAAGCATATAGCCTTATCACAAACTTCAGGTATCACAGGAATCAGATAGTTGGGCAAACTTAGCAAACACAACTGTAATTAGATATCACAAACTTCACTTCACTTCCCCTGTTCCCCAATTCACCTAAAATTTGATAATAGAGGGAAGAAAAAAAAAGAGAAAAATGAGCAAGCAGCTTACCATATGAATAGAGACAGCAAATGCCAAGTAAAATTTATGGAGTCGCAAACTAGACTAGCTGGAAGAGAGTCCAAGAGTGGGAAGAGTTATTTGCTAGGAAAAACAAATATAATTCAAATCGTGGAGAATAAAGAAGATGAATGGGTGAATGAGCGACTAGAACATAAAAGAGAACAGGTAATCTTGACCGGCATCCACTGAAGTTGTGTAAGTGGGTGAATTGGAACCCAAGGAATGGTTGAACACCAAATGTGAACCAAACCCATCAATAACAAGGTTCATCCAACCCAGGTATTCCTGCAAATCCATTCAAATCAAGAACAAAAGAGACAGTACTTATCAAATGTGAAGTGGAGATTGACTTGTGGGTTTTCTGGGATGAGATGAAATGGTTAAGATCTAGAGTGGGTCAAGATCGAGCTTCGGGATTGCGGTTGCTGGAGGTTATGCCACGGAGCCATTTTGGGGAAAATTATGATATGGCTTGCAATTTCTTTTTTTGAGAGGAAAAGTGATGGAATAAAATTTGGTGTGGAATAGGGTTAAAGTGATGAAGTGATGGGAGAGTGACTAAGAAGGAATAGAGTTTGAGACTGAAAAGGATGGGGTTGAGTTTAGCGGGCAAACATAAAGAGGAAGAGAGGTTTTTAGGTTTTTTTTTTTTAATACAAATTTTTCCTAGGAAACTTAAAACCATCATTAACCCCGTTTGCGTATGTTAGAATTTTTCATATGTTGCATCAGTCAATGACACGAGTTCTGGTTGTTAATTTGGTTAGTTTAGTTTGTTAAGCTATTTCGGTTTTAGGTAGTTTTGTTAATTATGATTGATATATAAGGAAAGTTGTTAATCATTTGTAATCAATGAACATTTACAGAAGTTAATGAAATATAGCTTTCCTCATCTTTGTTTTCTCCATTGTTGAGCTCACGATCTTCGTGACTAAACTTTCATAATTATTACTTTAATGGCAAGTAACCATAATTAACATGGTATTTAGAGCAGGTTTGCTGCTAATTCTTTCTTTTTGAATAACATTTTTTCGTTATTCATTCATACTGTAAGTTTTTTTTTTTTCACTTGCAAGATTTTTTTTCTTGACTACCAAACAGAAATTTCATCATCTTTGTTTGATTTTTTTTTTCGATTTATTACTTTGCTTCATCTTTCAGCAAGTGAATTCTTTTCAATTACGAAGATTTATCTTTGATTTTTCAATCCGCATTTTCGATTTACTTTTTCTATACCTAATTCTTCAAAAAGATGTCTAAAACTAAAAATACACCAATCAATCGAGAAACTGTTACAATTGATTCTTCACACGAACTCTATCTTCATCACGGTGATTCTCCTGGCATCAAGCTTGTTACAAAGACTTTGGATGGAGAAAATTACAATCACTGAAGCAGATTGATGAGGATTGCTTTAATGGCCAAAAACAAACTCGGTTTTGTTGATGGAAGTTGCAAGAAAGCATATATGGATTCTTTTCTGCGAAGCTATTGGGAACACTGCAACAATATTGATTGCCTATGAAATATGGAAAGATCTAGAACAAAGATTTGGTAAATCAAGCATAGCAAAAATTTATCAAATTCAACGAGATCTTAGTACCCTCAGTCAAGGAAATTTGGGAATTGCTGTTTTTTACACTAAGTTTAATAGACTTCTAGATGAGTAAAATTCCATAATTGCAATTCCAAACTGCAATTGTGGATCAACACACTCTTTTTCAGAACTGGTCCATACACAACATATTATGTTGTTTCTCATGGGACTAAATGAGAGTTACAATGCAATGCAAGGCAATATACTCATGCTACAGCCATTTCCAAGCCTCAATCAGAACTACAACATTATTCTCCAAGAAGAAAAACATAGAGAATTCACAAATCCAACTCAAATTGCCTCAAATTCTGTTGCATTTGCTAATCACTCTGAAGGAACAATCTTGTTTTCACAATACAAAATTCTAGAAATCATACTCCAAGGAATTTTTACAAGCCAAGACAAGGAAACAAAAGGAATGTTGTTTGCTCTCATTGCAAAATCACAGGTCATATATAAGACACATGCTACAAGTTGCATGGTTATCCCCCAAGATACAAATTCACAAAAGGAAAAAGGAGCGCTGCTAATATGGTTTCTAATTTGGTTCAATCTTACACCTGAGATATCCACAATTGCATCTCCTACACTTACAGTGGATCAATATAATCAACTTTTGGTTTTGTTAAGCAAAGGACATCTTGGAACTTCATAGACAGACCATCATTCAGATTCTATTCTAGTAAATTGTTTTATTTGCAGGTAAAAGTGCTTGTTTCCTTACTTAGAACATCAATCTAGAATGGATCATAGATAGTGGTGCAACCGACCACATCACACCAAATTTGAATCTATTATATTCTTTTACGTCCATATCTACTTCCAATTTCATTACCTTGACAAATGACAAACAAGCTAGAGTCGAACATATTGATAATATTGTTCTCAATCCTAATCTTACTCTCAAAAGAGTTTTACATGTTCTAGAATTTCATTTCAATCTTCTTTCTATCCAAAAATTATGTGTTGACTTGCATTGCAAAATTTCTTTTACATCTGATGCTTGTTTCCTTCTAGACCAAGTAATAAGCACGGCAGTCACCCTTGGTAATCAAGTTAGTGAATTGTTTTTCGTTGATCAACCCTCTTATTCAGCTAATTACAAGACAATTTCATCTTTACCTCATTGTAATGCAAATGTTAGATCTATTTTACCAAATTTCAATGTTTCTTCTGTTGTAAGTAGTTTTTTGCATTCTACAATTTCAACTCAGCTAAATAAACATGATCTGTGGCATTATAGTTTAGGCCATTTTTCTTTTGATACAATGAAATGTATTCCATATCTTCAATTGCTCAATAAAAATCATTCTCTTTGTCAAATTTGTCCAAAAGCAAAGTTACATAGACAACCTTTTCCTCATAGTTCACATTGTAGTTCTGCCATTTTTGAGCTTCTTCATATTGATGTGTGGGGACCATTTCATCAACAGTCTCACCATGGCTATAAATTTTTTCTCACCATTGTAGATGATCATTCTTGAGTCACCTAGACTCATTTTTTAACTCACAAAAGCAATGTTTTGTCTATCATCAAGTCTTTTGTTTTCTATGTCAAAACTCAGTTTCAATCTATTGTCAAGATTATTCGAACTGACAATGCTCTAGAATTCCAAGATATTTTAGCTAAAGCTTTTTATTCTGAGCAAGGTATCTTGCATCAAAAATCTTGTGTTGATACTCCACAACAAAATGGAGTAGTAGAGAGAAAACATAAACACTTACTTGAAACAGCCCGAGCCTTATATTTTCAATCTAAACTGCCCTTAATCTTTTGGAATGAGTGTATCCTTGCAGCCACATATCTCATCAATCATTTTCCTTCTTCAGTACTCCAACATATCACCCCTTATGAGTTGCTTTTTGGTCATAAACCTTCATACACTCATTTAAAAGCTTTTGGTTGTTTGTGCTTTGCTTCAACTTTAAAAAGACAAAGAGATAAGTTTCAAGCTCGAGCAATTCCATGTGTTTTCATAGGATATGCTTATAATCAGAAATCATATAAGGTTTTAAATCTTGATACTCTTAAGATTTTTGTTTCTAGAGATGTTCAATTCTTTGAGTCTTGTTTTCTTTTTCATCATATTCATTTTAACTCCACTTCTCCTTTACCTTTTCCCATTTCTAATTTTTCCACTTTTCACTATCCTTCTGATTCCATCTACCTCACAAAACTCCTCTTTTCATTATGTTATTCCTTCCACTTTTATGTCCAATTCAGATTCAGTTTTTGTTTCCTCTATTCCAAGTCATCCTTCATTATAACTTGTTCAAAAATCTATTAGACATCATAAACCATCAGCTTATCTTAATGATTATGTTTGTTCACATATTGCTTCTCATTCTATTCCCAAACATTGGTGCAATCTTGTTAGTTTCACCAATTTGCCTCCTTCTCAAACCACCATTCAACATTCTCAACAGTTTTTTGAACCTACAACCTATGCACAAGCTTCTACTGATTCAAATTGGATTGATGCCATAAATAAGGAAATTGCTGCTTTGATCTCTAATAAAACATGGGAAGTGCTAGCTTTACCAAAGGGAAAGAAAGCCATTGGTTGCAAATGGGTATTTCGGGTCAAGCTCAAAGTCAATGATACTTTGGAAAGATACAAAGCACGTTTAATGGAAAAAGGCTTCACTCTAAGAGAGGGTATTGATTTTTCTAAGACTTTTTCTCCTGTGGTTAAAATGTCTATTATCCGAGCCATCATTGCAATAGCTGCAACCAAGAAGTGGACTCTTTTTCAACTAGATGTTAACAATGCTTTCCTACATGGTGACTTACATGAAAAGGTGTACATGAATTTACCTCCTGGTTATGCTGATGAAAAGGTCCAAGTTTGCAAACTTAGTAAATCCCTTTGTGGCCTTAAGCAAGCATCGAGACAATGGTTTGCCAAGCTGAGTGCAAAATTGAGGTTTTTAGGCTTCACACAATCTAAGAATGGTTATTCTTTATTCTTAAAGAAAGCCAATGGTCATGTCACTCTTCTTGCAGTTTATGTTGATGACATTATGATTACTGGTTCTAACTTAGCCACCATTCAGACTCTTAAAGATCATCTTCATCATGTTTTTGGTATTAAGGATTTGGGGAAGTTGAATTTTTTTCTTGGTTTCGAAGTTTCACATACTTCATCAAGTATTGTTCTTACACAACGCAAGTTCACTCATGAATTACTACAAGAATTTTGTTCTTTCGATTTGAAACCTATGGTTACTCCTTTACCAATACATTTGAAGCTTCTTCCATATTAGGGTGAATTGTTTCATGATCCTACTCTTTACAGAACTATCATTGGGAAATTGAATTTCCTTACTAATACTAGACCTAATCTGAGTTTTGTTGTGCAAACTTTATGTCAGTTTATGTAGTCACCTCGTCTACCTCATTATCAAGCTGTTTTGCATGTGCTACGTTATCTACTTGGAACCTTAAGCCAGGGTATTTTATTACAAGCTCAAGGTGGTCTTCAATTACATGCTTTCACCGATTCAGATTGGGTTTCTTGTCCTATTTCTCGTAGGTCTATCACTGCATATTTAATCATGTTAGGCAATTCCCCTATATTCTGGAAGTCCAAGAAACAAGGCACAGTCTCCCATTCATCTTCAAAAGCTAAATACTAAGCCATGTCACAAGCTTCATTTGAGCTTGCTTGGTTAGTTCGTTTCCTTGATGAAATTGGCTTGCCTTATTAACGACCTGTGACTTTATATTGCGACAATATGAGTGCCATTCATATTGCTAAGAATCCAATATTTCATAAGCGTACAAGGCACATCGAAATCGATTGTCATTTCACCCGAGAAAAGGTAATGGAGGGCGTTTTACAACTTAAACATTTGCCTTCTCACTTACAGCTTGTAGACATTCTTACAAAAGTTCTTCCTTCAAATCAACATAACAACTTACTTTCCAAGCTCGGAATGGTTAATCCTGCCCATCTTTCGCTTGTAAGGGGTGTTGGCATATGTTAGAATCTTCCAGAGGTTGCATCAGTTAATGACACGTGTTCTGGTTGTTAACTTCGTTAGTTTAGTTTGTTAAGCTATCTCAGTTTTAGGTAGTTTTGTTAATTATGATTGATATATAAGGAAAGTTGTTAATCATTTATAATCAATGAACATTTACTGAAGTTAATGAAATATAGCTTTCCTCATCTTTGTTTTCTCCATTGTTGAGCTCACGATCTTCGTGACTGCACTTTAATGGTTATTGCTTTAATGGCAAGTAACCAGAATTAACAGACCAATTCAAAACTTTCATCTCTAAAAAATTTTAAAATAATTTTAACCTTTCTTTTTTTTAATAGTTCACAGCGGGGGGATTATTTCCCTCAAAAACTTCCTTCCAGTTTAGCAACTTCGGCGATAAATTTTGACATTTCGTCACCAATTCATTTTTTTTAGAATTCTATTTATTTTGATAATACGACCAAAATTAGTTTTTTTGCTGACGATATTATGCATTTGTCACTAAATGTTTACCTCTAGGCTCTAGCAATAAGTTCAGACCAAATAAATAATTTTAAAAATTATAATTTTTATAATAAAATGATGGATTCTATTTTTTATTTTTCCTTGAATTCTTATGAGTTCTTCTTTTTTATTCAATTATTGGAATATAAGTAACAATGTTGTAAAATCTATTTATTTAACCAAATGGAAAACACCTATAAAAATCAAATATTAAAACATAAAAGCATAAATTAATTAAAAGAGTATACTAGTAAATTAAATATTAAATAACAATTTCTAATGATTTTTCTTGCTTGATTTCCTAAAAGTATTTGCATATATTAAAAAAAGAAAAAAAAAACTAACTAACTAACTATCACCTAGGCTGTAATGCTATTTCCATCACAACTCATTACTCCTACCGTATGGGCAATATCTGATCTCGTGTATACCCATGATTTACAGTTTATTATATTTAATATTTGATATGCATATAAAACATGAGCAAAAAATTTTCTTAATCTCTTAACATATGTTATGCTAATCATCTACAGTATCTTACATATATATTCAGACTTAAATATATATATATATATGATTAGCTCATCTCCCATATAATTCTTAATTTACTTACGTCAATTTTATCTTAGTTATTTAATTAATAAACAATTGAAAAAGATTTTGCTAAAACAAATGTTTTTCTTAATGTCTTTTACCTATTTAACATATAGATCAACCCCAATATAAATTATCATTACATTTCGGTTAAAATTAAGAATTGAAATAATTGAAAAATATTTTGCTAAAAATAAAAGTTTTGCTAATTCTAACAATTTAGCAATCAAATTTAAGAATTCGTTGCCAAAGGTTATACTTTTAGTAACAATTGTTTCATCACTAGAGACTCACATTTTCACCGAGGAATTATAATTTCATCAGCAAAGGTTTAACATTTGCCGACCAATTCATTTTTAGTCGCTAGGCGGTACTTTTTGCCGACGAAATTCTATTTTTGTCACTAAAGATTACTTTTTGCCGACCAATTACTTTTTCGCCTCTAAAGGTACCTTTTACCGACAATTTTCAAGCTGGTCGGTAAATTTTTTGTTGGTAAAAGATCATTTCTTGTAGTTTTCTTCTAATAGAGGATTGAATATATGCAATAGATATATATATATATGAAAACAACAAATCTATGAACCTCTTAGTTAATTATTTGCAACATTGAACATCTCGGTTGTATCAGTACTGACTTTATCTTTGACAGTAATCAATCGTATCAACAATATTATTCTATGGCCTAATTTCTATTGTCTCTATGGATTTCTTATTTTGCAAATCATTAATGTTCATGCATAAAATCGCACCAACTGTCAATCATACACATTTCTTCATCATCGAAGAACATGTGAGCTTGCAAAATAGAACACAGCGTCAGGAGGTCTTTGGAGGAGCTGGTGTGGCTGCTGCCAAAGACCTTCCGACAATTAAGTTAGAAGAGAGAAACTGGACTTTCAATAAAAAATAGAGAGAAATAGAAGAAAAATGCATCTAGAATCATTTGTGTAACATTCGGTCATCTCATATGGAGGCTTAAAACCTTTATTTATAGGAAATTAGGTTTCAATAGGAATAAAATATAATAAAAAGATATTATATAGATATGATAAAAATAAACTACTATAATTAGGATTTCTCAATCAGATTCGAATTATAACTAAACGATACTAGTCTGACTACACTACAACTGAATCTTAATTGTTATATATTTGAGTTAGTTTAGATATACCTTCCTTTTTTGATCAGATTTGTATGGATGTGGTGAAATTAACACAGTTAGCTCTCCATTTTCCAAATTGTGTGAACAAGTTGGAAAGTAGATGACTTTGGTGTTATGCATCGACATCTTTTGTATTACCTAGACCGAGTCTAACTTATAGATTTAATCTAACATTTGCTTTCACATCAGCTAGCTATAAAATGTTATGCTCGCGATGACCAATATTTCCTTCACGCTAGCTACATTTTCCAACAATGCTCTTTGGTTAGAGTGCATGTATGTTGGCTTGGTTGAAGCGCTGGACAATAATGATCAGTTAGATTGCTTTCATGCTAACTAGTTGAAGCACTATGCAGCAATGCTTGATTAGATTTGGATGAATCTTGGTTGGCATTTTATTTGGAGCTTTGCATTATTTTGTAGTTGATCTGCATATAAATCTCAAGCAAAAATACAAGTACAATTCTATTATATATAAATCATAGAAGATTTAAAAACACAGAAACAATTAAAAATTAATTTAAAATAATACTTAGCTTTTGCACGTCATTGTCTCTATTAAATTACCTAAACTAACAATAATAACTCGAATATAACCAACGCATGAAGGCTCTTAAAAATGTACCTGCATAAGAAAATTTAACTAAGCCTTTCATTATGAAGGTTGGATCTTCATGATACTCGTATCCAATTCGTGTTTGGCAATTTCTTACTTATAATCTACCACCTACTAGTCTCACCGATGCTCCACTCCGATGGTCAAATGTAAGACCGTAGGCATGTCCCTTAGCAGTCATAGACTACTTTGTAGTTTTATCTAAGACAGAGAGTACACCTTCCATAATGTCTAGTTCGTCATTTTTTCAATCTGATACTAACTCGTTGTTTTTCTGACCGAGTCGGTTCTTAGTTTTTCCGTACTTCAGTATGGCATTCAAATTTTTTCAAGCATTGTTCTTCCATACTTCAGTATGGCTTTCAAATTATTTTTAGGCTAAGACTGACGTATGGCAGGCAAGAATTTTCATAAAACAACTTTGAACACAAAATAATAAGATGAAAATTAATTTGGAAATTTTTTAGACTTTTGAAAAAATTAAAAGTATGGACTAGTCAGTAATGGTGTACATCCAGCCTGACCCCCCCCCCCCCAACCCCCTCAGCTTAAGACATTTTGAGAGGCATGCTAATAAAATGCTAACACATTAAATAAAAATGAATTGGTATGGAAAATACGCAATTGCTCAAAGTTCCAGCAACGTGGGACTTCCTTGCAATCGATATGCTCCGAGCCGAGGAATCGAAATGACCATATAAGCGTCTTCCCAATTGGGTCCAAGCTTTTTTGCATTAAGCTCCTTTGTATTCTGAAAGATCTTACGGAGCATCTAATCCCCAACTTGGAATTGTTTATTGTTTATTGTTTATTGTTGATCGTTGAATTATAATATTGTGTTGTAAGCTGTTTGCTTGAGTTGACCATTTTAAAATTGAAAGCAATTCCATTGTTGTTGAAGGTCGACATGCTAAATCAACATATGAAGATTGTACAAATATACAAGTACAACTATAACATATTTGAAATTCATACATCCGAAATATAGCATGTATATGGAAATTAGAATAATTGTTGAAAGTAATACAAGTAAATGTGCCTACATTGGTTAATACATGCACAATTTTAGCATATATGCATTGGTATACTAATATGAACTTCATTGAAATATAAACTTATTATAATCACTGGAGCAAATATTAAGTATATAATAAAATATTTATCAATATCCAAGTTTGAGATTTTATTGAACATAACACACCCTATATTTATATATAGTAATTGGACCACTAACCAATGAATCACACATTAGGTCAAAATAAGGCACACATTTGATGCTTCAAAAAATATATATTTATGAATATATATTGCATTGGACCGTGATAGATAGAAACAAACACATTGAAGACACATAAATCAAGAAAAATATATATGTAAATATAGTTGCATTTAACCAAAGCATGTGAAATATATTTATACATATATTACTAATTCTGAATTTCTGATAGGTAGGAAATCATGATAAAATTATATGTGTGACAATCATAACATATACGAATAGAATATATATATATGGAATAAAAGAACAAAATTGACTTTGCAAGAATTGCAATTAACATATAAACTTTAGTTTCCTGATTTTATATATTAATGTATAGGGGATAACAATATATGTACGTACGTATATATATATATATATGTATTTTGTAATCACGTACATGAAGTGACTAAATATGTAAAAGAAAAACTACCAAAACAATGTACATATACACATTACACCAAGTCACTGGTAACAATGTTTTAGAAATTATACATTTTAACAAATCATCGTTTAAGAAGTCTAGATAAGATGATGCTTATACAAATATCATATACGGATATGATAAGATAATAATAATAGCAATTAATTTCATAAATACCTATTGATCGGAATTTCGTATTCAATTGGCAAATCAATTAAAATATATCATTTCCAAACTTTTTGTTCAAGTGCTAACAAAGTTTAACTAAATATTTGTACAATATTAATCAAAACAATACAAATAATTTGTAAACCAAACAATATGTACGATGACACTCCGGAAGGAATTACCCATAAGGGTGACATACAACCAAATAATCATCAAGTGATTCCAAACACAGAGCTTACATAGAATTCGCAGGCTTTTTCTACTTCTACCTTATCATTTTTCCGCATCAAGCACTGCTCATTCATTTGAGAAGGACACGTGTATGCATAAAAATAAATTGAGCCTTCATGCAATCAGGAACAATTTAGAGTGAAAAAGTATAACATGTAGCACTTTGATGTTGGATGCATTGATCGCAACTGTATGTGAAAACTACATGCAACACCATTATCAGGAACTGAAATCTTGTCAATTAGATTATATATCCCATCTCACACATGCAATTTGAACATTATGCACTGTAATCATCGACATGCTAGTAGTTTAGTTATTGGACAGATGTTCAAATCAAAGCTTACTACTATTGTTCATCAGTTCAAACCAAAGGATTTAATTAAAGAAGTGCATAGGGAGCTTGGGTTAAATATAGGCTATGATAAAGCTAGGAGGGCTAGGGAATGTGCACGAGCAAGTGTATATGGGACGCCAGAACAGTCATATGTAAAACTACCACTATGGTTTGCCATTTTAGAATCAATCAATCCATGCTCTATCACCTGTATTAAGACAAACTTGGATAATAGATTCAGTATTATTTTATGGCTATTGGAGCTTCCATTTAAGGGTTCCAACATATGCGTCTTGTGGTGGCCGTTGATGGAACATTTTTGAAAAACATATATGGTGGTATATTTTACATAGCTTGGATGGAAACGAACAAATATCCCCTAGCATTTAGCCTTGGGCCGAGCGAGAATGATGCATCATATACATAGTTTTTTTTTTCAAAGTTTAAAGGGGCGCAAAAAGAGATTGTTGTGATCTAGTGTCCGAAAATGATAGACACGCAAACTTCGTGTCTGCTAGACAGTCTTCTTATCCCAATGTGCATCATAGATACTGTACATTTCATCTAAGGCAAAACATGAAGGCAAAATACCTGAGAATCGATAGCCAAATTAGGAGGAGTATAAAAAATTATTGTTATGCCGCTTCCAGAGCTTAGCTTACAGAAGACTTTGATAAGTATATGCATCAAATACGTGACCTAAGCACCTAATGCTATCAATATCTAATAAAAATCAATCCCAAAAAGTGGGTTTGCTCACACTTCAAAGGTAATCGATTTAACATCATGGTCACCAACATTGCTGAAAGCATGAATGTCGTTCTAAAAAATGCAAGGAATGGGGCAATTATTTCACTTCTTTCAGCCATAAAAGAGGTTTTATAAAGTGGTTTTTTGATAGGCAAAATGATACAATAAACCACACGACTACTAATGTGGCCTTTGCATGAAATTTTGGAAAAAAGTAGACAAGAATCCTCCACTTTGAAAATGGTGCCATGTAACTTATATATGCTTGAGGTGCATGATGACGATCTAATCGGGATAGTGAATATGCAAACCATAGAATGCTCATGCTGCGAAATTCACACTTAATGGGTACTTGTCATGCTTTGGCTGTTTGTAAAGAGCACAAAATTTTTCTATACAATCTGTGTGATCCTTTCTACCAACCAGACGTTTGACATACATCTTACTCGAACTCCATTTAACCACTTGGTGATTATTAAAAGCTATGGCATGTGCTTGTTGAGGTCCTTGATAGGGTTGTACTTCCACCCAAGTTTCGTAGAAAGGCGAAAGGCCAATGACCAATTGTTTGTTGTCTCAAAGTGAGAAGCTTAATATGAAAAAATGTGAACGGTATAAGCGTATTGGCTATATTAGAAAAAATTGCACCTTCTCTGTTGCTATTGTGAGCAATACTCAAAGGTAGCGGGGTTCTTAGTGTCCTAGTGGGAGCATGGGGTTGGGCCAGTGATGCTATTTTTTTTATAGCATTTTTACTTATTACTAGTTGTGATGCTATGTTTACATATATTAGTCGTTATTTTTTCTTGTTTAGTAGAAATACTATGTTTTTCATAGCATTTTTCTAGTTACATTGATTTAGATACATGGACTTTAGTTGTTTGATTAAATGTGTAGATGGACTAATTTAGTTGTACATAGGTTTTGAACATAAATAAATTATAAGAGGAAATTACACGTGGGGTACCCAAACTATATCGGGTGTTACACTTAGGTACCCAAACTTTTTTTCGTTACAAATGGGCACCTGAACTCACAATTTTCAACCACGTTGATACTTTTCATCATTTCCGTCCAATTTTGTCTTTTAAAATCACGTGCAGACTGCGTGGGGAGGAAACTCAGGGGCACTTGACATCTATTCCTCTCCCTATTTGTCCATCTTCTTCTTCTATTCTTTTAAGCTTGTGCCGATTAGAAATGAAAGTATTAGGGATAAGCAATTCTCCTTTTTCTTCTTCATAGGTCAACCACGATCTGCAAAAAGTCAAAGGGAAAAAGTTGTTAACCAATAATGGAAGCCATGGAATGTGGAAATCAAATGACATAACCAATAATTTGCTATTGTGGAAGGCCAAGCATCCAAAAAACATCTTGGACTCATAGCAATCTAGGAAGGAGGTTTTCTGAGTAATCCAAGTGATTTGATTTGGGTATTGAGAAGAAATTTGTTTGATTAGGCATATATGCCACACTGAACTGAACTTGTTTTTTTTTTAATAAATATTTTTTTAATGTTTATGAAAAATAGTGTTGTCATTTGATTTGAAAGTGGTTTAGATGAGTTTACATGAGTTTTGTTCAAGTGATTTGATTTGGGTATTGAGAATAAATTTGTTTGATTGGGCATATGTGTCACATTGAACCTGTTTTTTTTTTTTTTTTTTTAATGTTTATTATTATTAAAAATGGTGTTGTCATTTGATTTTAATTTAGATGAGTTTACATGAGTTTTGTTCATATTTTTTGTCCGTTTGTGTTGTTGCCTCCATTGAAGTAGTTGTGCAACTTAATTAAAATATATGGTAATTTTGTTTCTTGGTGCAAGATAAACATAATCGTGGTTGTGGTTTTTTTGCATGGTATGATCCTCGAATGTGTCCACGTTCAAGACAAATCATACCAGGGTTGTTACGAGGAATGTCAAATTTGGAAAGAAGCAATTGCCTTTCTTAGAACAATAGTAGTTTTAGAATTTATAGGTTTACTGATGTGTGTATTTATATGGCACCTTTATAAAGCATGAAATTAGTGTCATTGTATTTGTTATTATTACATTAGATATTTAGGTTGTATAGGAGTGATTTTGAGTTGGACTAAACAAGAAATGTAACCTTTGATTATAAATGACATATGCAGATCTCCCTGGCTTGGTGTTTAAATTGCTTGAGTTTTTGTTGTTTGTTGTTTAAATTGCTTGACCTGATGTTGCCTTGATAGTTTATAGTACAATTGGAATAATTAAATAATAACTGAATTATTAGTGTTTGAATGGAAGAAGTAAATACCAAGACTGAATCAAAGTAAACTTCATTAACTACTGAAATTGTGAATGATACATAGTCAAACTGATATCCATCCTTTTGGTGGAACTATTCAAAAAATAAGTATCTTGCATCCTTTTGGTGCAACATCTTCAAAAAATAAGTCACATAGTCAATCTATTAGCCACACCTATGCTAACAGATTTCTAAACAAATGTACAAAGTGGACAGAATCTATTAGCCACACTTATGCTAACAGAATTCTAAACAATTGTACAACTATACAGAACGCCAAAACCAACACCTATGCTAACAAAATTCAAGAAATGTACATAGTGAACATAACATCAAATGGATATCATCAAGCTTGGTGGATATGAACTGCACTTGTTGCTGCCATTTTTGATCTTCCACTCTTCTTCTTTGGCTGTGGATGTGGATGTGGATGTGGCTGTGGCTGTGGCTGTGGCTGCGGCTGTGGCTGCGGCTGTGGATCTGTTTGTTGAACCTGCTCATAGAAAGAAAAAAAGAAAAAGGAAAATTCCTTACAAACTTACTATTCAATGGAATTAATCCTTTAATTAAAATCCTTTGTTAATTCCTCTTTTTTAATTCATCAAATATTAAAATAGACCTAAGAAAAATGAAAATTTCCTAAAATAAATACATTATTAAAATCCTTTGTTATAAAATGCAAAATGGAAAAAAGACAAAATAAAATTAATGTGACCTATGGTGATTGCCCTCTTGCTACCCTGCAAAGTCTTGCATTGTGGGTAGGATCTCGACACTTGCTGTAAATCATCTTCAAGCCTGTTCTCCTTAGTTTGGTTCTACTTGGTCGAACTATATCACTTTCTTTTCTTCTCAGCTTCTTGGGTTTCCCTAGCTGTTTATGGTATTTGGGTGCATATAGGGGGCATATGGGATGATAAGCAAGCTGAGGCTAGGGTGTGGGTTGGACCTGGGATTCCCACTCAAATTGGGTCAGCAATTGGGGCTGAGAGGCAAGCTGAGGCTGGGGTGTGGGCTTGGGGTTTTTAGGTTGGGTTTTTGCCTATGGGATGGGCCTGAAGTGTTGCTTTGGTTTCTTTGGGCCTTTCTTTTCACTGGATGTGAAGATTGTGGTGGTGGTATAATGGCTTTGGAGGGGTAAACTTTGTAATATAGAACTTGACAATGTTGTTTGGGTGAAGGTTAGTACTCATCCTCATAACATCTTCGTCCACATAGATGTACATCAATCCATCATCTACGAAACCCTTCCCAGGAAGCCTTTAAAAACTATTAGTGTTTTCTCCATACCTAACTCCATGCCTATTTTCTGCAAAGCATAATATCCCATTTTATCTGGGTCACAGTGGTCTACATAGTCTACCCTACCCTCTTTGTAAACACTCTTACCACATACTTTCTCAAAATACCCATGATGATGCACTTCTATGGTAAACAACCTAGAGCCAAGTGCTTCAAATGATATTCAAACAGTGCATTAATTTCAAACCATGTCAACTTCACTAACAAACAACCATGTCAACTTCAATTAAACACAATAAGTCAACATGTAACAAAGAATCAGCATTAATTACCAATTTAAAAAAAAAAAAAACAATACTTTACTTTCAAAATTTCAGTACCACCAATTTTAAATTTTTTTTATCGTCACTATCTCTAAAATATACTTTAATATTCAGCATTACCAACATTACCTATATAACATACACTCAATGTGCTTCAATACAACAACCACCGAGCAAGGACCACATAAAACTGAAACATCACCAATCTCAACAACTTCAATGCACATTGACACACGACAGACCTGCTTTCTAACCCAACCCCACAAGAATACACAAACCATGTTCAGTAAAATGAAAGCACAACAGACAACCTTTTCAATATTATATTCCCTTTTCTAACCCAACCCCACACGGATACAAATTACACACACAAACCATGTTCCACAAAATTGAAAGCAAAGACTGCAGTTTTTTTGGACCCATGGCATCATTCATTTTGTAAAACAACCATTATAAAGTTCTCACATAAGAATGGCAAATTTATTTACAAACCCAATCCTTTAACAAAGTACAAACCCAAATTTTTTTCCAAAAACAAACAAGAAAATAAATCTACCCATATTAAAGTAAACATAAATGAAGTACAGAGCACTTATGGTAGCTTGGCCCATCATCATCCTCCAAATTAATAAAATTTGCCAACGACATTTCTAGATTTTCATCTCCTATCACTTTGCTGACCAATACTGATGAGAGGAATAGGAACCCTAGTTTAGAAGATCAAGTTTTGAGAGATTTTAGAAGGAGTATGATTCAATTTGAATTTTGAATGGACATTAGGGCAAAAATTCAAGCACAAATTAGGGAAAAATTGTGAGAACTCCCCAGATGAATTTTGCCCTAATATTTTTTTTTTTTTTGCGAAGGGGCGTGACTATCGAAAGAGGGACGAATAGGGAGAGAAAAAGACATCGAGTTCCCCTGGGTTTCCTCTCCCTGTGGTCTGCACCTGATTTTAACAAACAAAATTGGACAGAAATGATGAAAAGTATCAACGTGGTTGAAAATTGTGAGTTCAAGTACACGTTTGCAACGAAAAGAAGTTTGGGTACCTAGGTGTAACTCTTTATATAGTTCGAGTAACCCACATGTAATTTCCTCAAATTATAAATAATAAATAATAAATTATGAACATGTATGTTACAACCACTAAATAAACTATGGTCTTAAACTAAAATTTCGATCATACAACTCCACGATATACTTCTTTGCATTTGTAAAATTTTGCTTTCTGCAAATTTCAACCTAAGGCCAACAGAATAATTTTCTATCAATCTAAGAATGAAAATTTCACAATCACCATTGTATATTAAAAAAAGATAAAATGTGACATTAAATAAACGAATAATACATAAAACTTAATACACGAAAGTAAACTTACCTCGCAGTTTGCTATGTTTCTGGTGACTCCAGCCTTTAGACTTGGAATGGTCTATCAAAGTCGTGGAAATAAAGAAAAAAATTTCCAAGATTAAATGCTCTCAGTATGGCCAAGATGAGAATGCCGACGCATGAAACATTCTTCATCTGATCTAGAGCTGGTGAACCACGTTCTTTGAAATTGTATAAATCTATAGTTACGGAATAGGTCAATCTGTGATGTAGGCCAACGTTGTGGAGAGCATTGTGCATTGGCATGTATAGCTGTAACACAATAGCAACATCGTTATAATTACATTTTATGTACATTCAACAACAATTGTACCTACATTCAAAATGATGTTTTGATAACAGTAACCAAACTTGCAACGCCATAGTCTTTCCATGCTTAGTCCTATAGGGTGATGGTCCCAGACACATACTTCAACAATGCCTTAGATGCTACAAGCTTTGCTGCATGAAATATTTTATCCTTGTAGCGCAAATACATTGTTTCCTGAAAATACTATATCACACAATAAATTTACATAATGCAATAACATCCATAGGGCTCGTATAGTATGCCACAATGCAATAACATATTGAAACTACCCATACAATCCAATCTAGTATGCCACAATGCTTCGTAAGCGTCTTGGCATGCTCGTATATCCTTTTTCGCATATGGAACAAGCATGCATCAATTTGTTGCAAATATACATATAGGTTAAAGGAAAAAAGTATTTATCACAATGCGAGAATGATTTATTAATGTGACAATGAAGCTTAGAAACCAAAACATGATCATGATCATGTACTTACATCCAACGTCAACCATCCAACATATTATAAAAAATGGTTAAAGAAAGTTTGGTAAACTATGGTGTATTCGGTATTGATGACTTTATCTAGCTCGGCTATTAAATACCATTCGCGTAAACAGTTGACCCTATCAATTGAAGGCAGCGACACAGATCTATCATATTTTGGGCTTGTGTTGTTGATCGTACACCCATGGACTCTTGGTAATACCCATGGATTTATACCAGCGCCCATATTTGCTAACTCCCAAAGAATTATCCGCCAAGAATCTCACATCGTGTAGGCTCCAAATTTGGTGTGCCGCACCATGCACCTCTTAGGGATTCTTTTTACTTCATTTTGTGAACTCTAACCAATCACTATCATCGTCAATGCCCATAGGTACGGATGAAAGAACAAAATGTGAGTCTGAGACCTTAATTATTTGCAAATGCAACTCGTGAATTTTGTGTCTCAACATCCTGTGATGCCACCACCTCAACAATTTCTAACCCTGTGATTAGTGAATCGCATGATGGCAGTGGTGAGGGATCAAGTGGTGGCAGTTGTGATAGATCACGTGGTAGGGGTGAAGGTTGTGGTAGTGTTGGCAGAGGTGATGGATCTGTTGGCCTTTGCTACATTAAAAAGAACACTGAATGTTAAATAACATGGAATACATAATTTGAGTCAAGAATAAGCCAATGCATATTAATACCTTATTGTTCAATTTTGCCAGCATAGTCTCTTAGAATCTAAGGATGTCGTTCACCCGAGATTGTATCTTGTCTAAGCGATTGTCTAAATGGTGCTCCATGCAATCTATACATGCACTGATTACATAAACCTAGTTTAAAAACATCACAAAAACCAAGACCAAATTAGTTAATCACATTGCATTTACAATTGCATTACATCGCAAAGTAACACTTATAATGGACATAAATATTGTTGACTAACATGCATGTATTGTTGGCTCGGCCGCAATTTCGTCCCCATCATGATCGGGTTCAGGCTCAACCATTGGCGGGGCTTAACACTGGTCTTTCCGATGACCATCCTTGAAAAACCTTATGTAGTCCTTATTCAACTCATCTATAGTTGACTCTAAGTGATGCGGAACCCCAAGATTAAAGAATCCGAAACCCCAAACACACAAGAAATATTGAACAATAATTGGAAAACAAGAACCCGCCCTACCAAACCCTTAGATAACTTGTATCTAAAAACGTGGATTAGAAGGCTATGGAAAAGAGAAGAATAATCGCCACAAAGTATTTCTACTTTGATAAGATAATTCAACTCCTAATGCAACAAGAAGAAGAAATTGATTCCTCATCTTGCAAGAACACTCCTGGGAGCAATAGGAAAATTAATTCTCTCAATTGATTAAAAACTCAAATCTGTCTTACAAAAGAATTTGATCTCCCTTTATATAAGGACTAGGGTTAGATCAAGAATCAATCTAAACCATAAAGTAATTAGGAAACTAATCCTAAGAAAATTAGGAAAGTAATCCTAAGGAAATTAGGAAGGTAATCCTAAGGCTAAAAACTAACCCTAAATAAAAATAATCCGAAAATAGAAATAATTACAAAACTGCCATTATAATCCGAAAATAGCTAAATTACGAAATTGCCATTCTAAGTTGTTTATTTTTAAAATGATGCCGTTTCGTCTCTGCAACTCTCGAGCATCATTACGACTTTCATCCCTTGGTTGGACAACATGCTTAAATCATCATTAGGCCTCTGAAAAGTGTTCAAATAATTTGAAAACTTGAATCGATCTTCATCCATAATTCTTTTCACAAGTCCAAGCATTCCCTCTTTGATTTTCTTAGCTCGAGAACGCGCGTCACTGGTCCACTTGGCAACGTAATGTCCTTATCACGAACATCCATGCTAGAAGAGCGCTCGATGCCCACATCACTAAGGTCCACCTTACATTCTCCTATAATCAACATCATTATTAAAAACACAAGTAGAAAGCAAATATAGAGAGGAAAAAAAACATTTTTTATGAAATGTTACTTACAAATTTCAAATGCATAACTATTTTCAACTTATCTGACTTGGGATGCTTCACTACTTTCCATCCCAAAATGTAGGGCATAAATGCATCCACCTTCTTTGTAGCCGGACAATTTCTAGCACAAGATCGTATGCCCACACTTTCAACAGTACAACATCAATATTAATTAAACATATCTTAGAGGTTTTTAAAAATGTATGTATAATGGAAACACTTTAATTACCTGAGAGGTAAATGCAAGTACCTAATATCAAATGTGTTGGATGTATTATTATGGTCTAGGTGCTAGAAGAGATGCTTAAGAGAAACAATTGTCTTTTTATACATGAAGCTCCTGTATGGATAGTTGTTGAAGTAGTTCAACTCGGCAATAAGTTTCACAATTCGCATGTTTATCTTGGATCTGCAGGGGAGTCTAAGAAGACTAGAGTTTAGGAAATGCAACAAGGCCACCTTGACTGCATATTGAAACTCGCCTCCTTAAAAAATTCTTAGAGTTCCTCTTTATCAACGGACGTTGCGTTCTTTAGGTATTTTGTATGGATATTCACTATCTTTATTTTTACAATCTCGCTGTCTAGACCATGAATTTGCCAACTGAACTTCAGCCCTATTACAATGCAAAGTCTGTCTGTGAAATGTGCACCAATATCTTTGAGGTTGAACTCTAAGACCTTGATGTCGTCGCATTCCACTGCTTTAAGCCCAATTAGCTGAAGCATGTATTCTTAATGAACAAGCACCTTCATATTGAGAAAGTGGTCGAAACACGTCTTATGAAATTTTTGTAGCTGCTCAAAGGTTAACTTTCTCTTGATCGACTCAGTGGCTTTAAACGAATTCCCATACGATGAAAGCTTCAATTTCAGTGGATGATCATCGGTGAATAGGTACTTTTGCACATGTGGAATACCCTGTGACATACACATTTGATCAAAACAACTTTTAGGTCTAAAACAAACTCTAGGCCTTTATAGCCTGCCCATGGAATTCTATGGGCTGTGTCTATGACTAAACTACACACTGCTCATTGAATAACATACCGCCTTTTAAAAAAGAATAGTGTGTTTGTTCTATGGGTGGAGTAAAAAACACCACATTGCCCTTGATAAGGGTAGTGTGTTTCCTCATGGACAATGTCCATGACTTATCTACACACCACCTATAATAATAACACATCGCCTTTAGAAAGGGCAGTGTATTGTTCTATGAAACTAATTTATACACTGCCCATGGAATAATACACTGCTTTTAGAAGTGGCAGAAATGATGACATGCAAGACCACCTAGTTTGTCATCTTTCCCACCTTCAATAACACACAACCCCAATGAAAGGATAGTGTGTTATGTGGAAAGGCAAGGGTGTACAATGGAAAAATCAAATCTATCCCCTTCATAGGGAAGTGAATCACAAACCCTAAGTCTTACAAATTATATGCTTATGGAGCCAATTTTACAGCTAATTTCTATTCCAAGAGCGTAAAACATCCAAAATATATCAAAATTTAAAAATTTAACATCGTATTAGTTAAAATTTGTTGTCTCCTTCAACGACAAAGTGTGTTGGGCGACCTCACTCCTTGCTTACTTCAATGGTGGTTTTGGAATATTATCTAGAACCTTGTTGGCTGCTATCTTCTTTTGAGGCGGTTTCTTCTCGGTGGGTCTTGACGGAGTGGATTTTACCATTGATTTGGGCTAGGTGTGTTTCTTTTCGGTGGGTACTTTCACCGATGGCTTTAATGCTGCCACATTCTTTATCATGATTTCGTTGTCTCTTTGAAATTGTCGTTTAACTTGTGCCGTTGATACCAGTGAGAGAAGAAATGATGGTTAAAAATCAAAAAAGGTGAAAATGTGAGATAAATCATGGGAGATGAGGAAGAAGAGAATTTGAAATTTAGACTAATTGGTCGATTCGCTCGCTAAATACCTCCTAGATCTATGACCTTATTAGATAGGTTTTTTTTTTCTCAAAAAAAAAAAAAGAAATTGAATTTTTTAATTTTTTTAAAATAATGAATAAAATGGAGAATTCAGATACAGACGGATGAAGTAGTGAGCAATATTATTAAAATAAAATGATAAACATTTTGATTAATTTGGGCCAAATGTGGTATTCGTACAAAAATTCAATCCAAAAAACATGAATGGCTTTCTCCATTTTCGCCGAGTCCATTTCTTGCATTGGGCCAATAGGCCCAATTTCGTTCCACATTGACCATCTATCTTTCCTCGTACGCTTTCTCCTCAACTTTGGTGCTCTCTCTCGCTCTGATGGTTTCATATATATATGTTACACACGTGCGAATCACAAAACACTTTCCCTCCTTTCGCCCTTTCAAGCTTGCAAAAGAAGCATTAGGAGACCATACCAAGACTTCGTTCATGGCGAACAGCGAAACCGCCGGCGAAGCTGCTCGGCCATGGCAATCCTACCATACCGTTTACACCAATGCTAAAGCTGGTACGCTGTCATTTCAAATCCGTCATGAAATCGCGGAAACAAATTTTTGTAGATGAAAATCTAGGGCTTGTTTTTCGAACGTAAATTTTCCAGTTTAATTAAAAGTACTGTTGCTGGATGTAAAAATTCTTGTGCGACTTTGGTACTTTTCGCAGTTAAAATTGCAGTGTTTAATTTCATTCTATTTATTTTGAACTTTTTTAAGGTATGGAGGGAGTTGATAAAGAGAAAGTGCAAAAAATAGTTTATGAAATGAGCAAAGGATCTAAGTATTTCGAGAACGAGGAGCGTAAAGAGGCCTTTATAAAGCAGAAGATCGATAACATGAGGGCTCGGTGCTCTAAGCTCACTGGTGTAGATGTATCTCACTATCAGATGGTATACCGTTTAATTAAAGTTTATGTATGATTTGCATTTTCAATATCATTGAATTTTATAATATTATCTACTAGTTCATGTTCAATTGGGATAAAAACTATAGAGAATATTATAGAACTAATTCTTCTAGTTGTATATCTTCAGACAATAACAATTATAGACATATAGGCCTACAGCACAAAACAGGGGTGTTTCAAATTTTTTTTTTCTCGCTGTGCATTATCTTTGTTGAGCATTTTCTTCCATTAATGGGGCTTGTATACATATTTGAGGTTGCAGATAAAAGAATTTTAGAGCTTGAAGCCACCCGGGACTTGTCAAGGATTTGGATACATGTAGATATGGATGCTTTTTATGCAGCTGTTGAGACTTTAAGTAACCCTTTGTTAAAGGGAAAACCTATGGCTGTTGGCAGTATGTCTATGATCTCCACTGCTAATTATGAGGTTCGAATTTCTTTTAATAAATTTCAAGTGGCTGGTTGTTTGTTTTGCTTGTTTTAGCGCTCAGACCTTGGATAGACATGTATTAAAAAAATATTAGTTCTCTTATATGATTTTATTAATGGGTCAAACAGCCAACATATTCTTATTTTCATTTTTTTTCAGATAAGTTTAATACTCTTTTCAAGTTCAATAGCAAATGTATCTCCATATTTGAAAAGTTATCGTATTTCAATAAAAACCATGAGGACTGTTTTCATATCGTGAAAGAAATGAAATTAGTATATTTCTAGGATGTATGTTGCTAAAATATTGCTCATAGTGTAGGCACGGAAATTTGGGGTTCGTGCTGCAATGCCTGGTTTCATTGCTCGTAAATTATGTCCAGAGTTAATTTTTGTTCCTACAGATTTCAAGAAGTATAACTATTACAGTGATTTAACCAGAAAAGGTTAGGTCTTCTCTTTCAAAGTCAGCTTTGAAAATAAGAAATTTTTTATTAATGGCTAATCTTAGATTTTTTTTCGTGTTCGTGTTTCGTTAGTTTTCCAGAAGTATGATCCTAACTTCATGGCTGCTAGTTTAGACGAAGCATACCTCGATGCAACAGAAGTCTGCAAAGAAAGAGGCATTGCAGGTGAAGAAGTAAGCACATATAGTGAGCTTTGTTCTTGAAAATATGTAATTACATGGTTTGTGCATTAATTGATCCGGAGCCTCTTTAACATTGATTGTTTTCTAAGATTGCCGAAGAAATCAGAGCCAGCGTGAATGAAGAGACTGGACTTACATGTAGTGCTGGAGTGGCTCCTAATCGTCTACTCGCCAAGGTTTAAGCAAGCAATTTTTTGCATATAACTGATATATTGCTCACATGGATACTGGGTTAGATATTCTCTATATGTTACATTTCTTTAAGCAAATTGACTGGTTTGAATATGGATAATGCTTATGCTACCTTAAAAAATTTGACAACATTGCCTAGTAAGTTGTTCTCATTTTGGTAGTGAAGGATATAAAATAAATAAGTGTTTGGTGATATCTATGTCAATGTATTGTATGCTTGAAGGCAAAATATGAAGGACAAGTTTCTTGTTGGAGAGATGACTTAGCCAGCAAGATTTTTTGGTTTGCATACTTATTCTGGTTTTTGAAGTTCAATCTAAAGTCTAAAGAGAATATGTATGCAAAAGCATTTTTGGCAAAACAGTCAAGGAAGAGGAAAACAAAAGTAGAAGAAGAAGAAACTTGATGAGGACTGCAAATTGGATTAGCAGCAAACCAAAGATAACTTTAGATGTAGACAGGCATATTGTTTCAATTTAGGAACAATTTGATATAAATTACATGAAGGGACAGGGTTGCCAGCTTGTTTCTTTCATGTTTTCAAGAATATTTTGTCAACATAAGAATGTGACATTATTCAAATGGAATGTTCTCTAAGGACTGCCACATTTGTGTACTTAGTTTTCTTTTCATGAAGTTTTCAACCAAGCATCTGAAGTTTATGTGGATGCTGAGTCCATGAATATTCACTATTACTTTTTTCCAGCTTTCTACTTTTAATTTTTATGGATAGCATAAATAGACTTTAATGTAGGGAATTCTTTTGAGAAATCTGAAAAAGGTTTATGTGCATTCAGGGGCATAAATGAATAATATTTTAAAAATTTTCCTGTATGCATTTTGTTTCTCAGGTTTGCTCTGATATAAACAAGCCAAACGGGCAGTTTGTTTTGCGCAATAACCGTTCGGCAGTGATGACATTTATATCCTCACTTCCTATACGCAAGGTATATTTATCTGTTACTTGTTTTTGTTCTGCAGACTTTGCACTTCTTAATAGAAGTATGTTTAACAAATAAGTTATTTTATATCTTATAAAGCCATTAGTATGGTTTATTTTTTAATTGCATACTCTATCAACAGATTGGAGGCATTGGTAAAGTCACAGAACATGTCTTAAGGGATGCTTTTGGAATTAAAACATGCAAGGAGATGCTTCAAAAAGGCAGCTACATCTGCGCACTATTTTCTAGTTCTACAGCAGGTTAGCTCCTTTGTCACTGCTTTTCTATTTGTACTTTTAATTTACTTGAAATGCTCTCCTGTTATATTCTCCTGCCTTAATGCACTTGAACATATTTGAGACATGGCTAAAAGAAATGTTGTTATGTTTAGAGGCACCAATAATAGTAAATCAGCTCTTTGAATTACATTTTTCAATTGTGAAAAAATGTAAATGTTATAAGAGGATCCTTGACCGAGCCAAGTTGTATTGAACAGATGGAATTCGTACTCACTAACAAGTTATCTCCAAGAGATATTTATTCAATTTTCTTACAAAGCGCTTTGTTCCATCATGCTATGGCCATGTTTGGCATAGCTTCTAGAAAGTCAAAAGCAGCTTTTAGAGCTCTAAAGCTGGTTCTGGAAGTGTTTAGATAATTTTATGAAAATGCTTCTAGCTTCCAAAAGCCCTCTTTTTACGAAAACCAGTGAAGACTAACTTCTGCAGGAAGCACTTTTGTAGAAGTAGAAGAGAAGCAAAATCAAAAGCAAAAGCTATGCCAAACAGGGCCTATATATCTAAGTTTTAGCTTGCCTATATTTACTTTATTTCCTTTTTCCATTTATTTGTTTTTTTTCTGTTCCTATTGAATACTTTGGTGTGAATTCAATTTGAAAAACTTGTGCAATATTAAATGGATATTTACAGAGACATTTTCATTTCGTGATTTTCATTTTTTTCTTGCATCTTCAATTTTTACATGTCTTGGATCAGTTATTCCGTTATTACACAAGAGCATCAATAATTTTTATTCATTACAGATTTTTTTCTCTCTGTGGGACTTGGGCTTGGGAGGACAGATACTCCTGAAGTCAGGTTGCGAAAAAGTATCAGCAATGAGAGGACTTTTTCTGCCACAGGCAACAAAACATTTCTGTATCATAGATTAGGTAAATTAATATTTTTGCTTTCCATTTTTATTACGCGTAATCTGCTGTAAGATGATTACTTGATATATATGCAATCAAATATACTTTTTATCTCTTTATTTGCTCTTTACATTCTAGTTTTGTGCTTCCCTCAAATCTAGGATTTTTTGAAGAATTTGTCATCATAATACTGAAGTATGTGATTAACCATGCTGTTCATTATATTGAAACTAAAAGCTCTGATAGTTTTAAGAAAAATATACTATTGTATACTGACATTCTGTCCATTTTAATGCACTACAATGTCTTTTTATTTATTTGGTTGTTGCTTAATCTAATATTCCTGCTGTTATGCTTATTGAAAGTTCAAGATTTGGTTGAAAAATTCAGTTTTTGAGTCGACTTGCCCAGATTTAGTAACCATTTATCTATATGATTGTCTCTATTCATGAAATAAAAGATATGATCTGAGTGATATATATGACATTCAAAATATAGATGAGCAGAAACATTACCTGGATATCTTCTTCAACACGTGAACATCCAAAGTTTATGGTTGCAGAGGATATTGCAGACATGCTATCTACTGACATGCAAAAAGAGGGTCTATGTGGGCGAACATTGACTCTTAAACTAAAGACTGCATCTTTTGAGGTATGCCTGTTGCTTTACCACCAGAGTGCAAAATGTAAATGAGTAATTATGGTTCCCTCAGAAGATTTTATGTAATTGTTTACTGTTTCAGATCCTTCTGATTCCTTTTTGTCTTCTTTGTATCCATTACAAGTGTGATTTTCATAATGTTGGTTTACTGGTAAACTGTGATGTACAGGTTCGTACCAGAGCTGTGACTCTACCAAAATATATCAGCTCAAACGAGGACATTTTGAAACATGCTTCAAAGCTGCTAGAGGCCGAACTTCCTGTTTCTTTAAGACTAATAGGTAGGTACTGAAGAGTTTTTAAATTCATTCATTTAATATATAAAAATGTGTCATAATATATAGATAGATAGATTGACGAAAGGAGTGCACACTATAGGATATCTTATAAATAAGCTATAACTATTGTCCCTGTCAGGTCTGCGGGTGTCTTATTTAAATGAAAATGGGAATGGTGCTCCACCTGATCCTACCCAAAAAACTCTCACCAACTTCATTGTCTCAGGAGATGCTTCTAAGAAAGTTATGGATAACTGTAGCTCCTTGGGCTCAGACATTAGTAATCGCTGCTTTGTAAATGATGATGAAATTAGTGTATCTATTGGCAGCCATGAGACATGTCCTGATCACAGAGATCGTTTGGATTGCATTCATTCATCAAAACTGGGTGATAATAACTTTACAATTAGCAGTGATGCTGATCAAATGGAGAAGTTTCAGAAGACTGCGAGAGAGGTATATGAAACGCTGGCAGATGGTTGATCGTATTGATAGGGACACAATTTAAAACAAAGGGATTCCATTTTCTCTAGATTGTAAATTTATAGATATCGATATATGAAGTCTTTGCAATTTTGTAGTTGCATCTTGTTGACTTTTTATTCTTTTACAATATGCATTTACAACTTGCATGGGTAAAATAAGGTTTGGCAGTCTGAATATCTTATCATAATTCAGAACTACTGCTGACATCTTTCAATTCCATTGCAGAATGAAGACAAAACACAGGATGGAGTGACGCACCTACCAGGAGCAGATTTTTCTTTCTCTGTGCAGTTTGAGGGTAGTTGCCAAGACAAATTGAAGAGTGAAACTAACATCCTGGAGAGTAATGCAGCTTCTTCATCCAATAAGGGAATGCTATTTTCATGGGTGAATGACTACGAGTGTTCAATATGTGGGATAGAGTTGCCACCATATTTCGTTGAGGAAAGGCAAGAGCACTCTGATTTTCATCTAGCACAACAGCTTCAGGAGGACGAATCTGGTATTGACTTGAGAACTATGCTGAGGCCAAGGTATTAATTTACATTTCTGTGCTAGAGTGCTAGTAATATTGAATATTAGTTTCTTGCAGATGAGAAATCTAGTTCCTTGCACCTTCAATCTATTGATGAATTAGTATTTTATTGTAGGCATTGACTCTTACCAAAAGAAAATTTGTTCTCCATATTTGCCTCTTCATTCTTCTTACTTATGACTGTTTTCCCCTGATATCTAGGTTACTAAAATGATTTGGCCATTTCATGCCTATCACCTACCCTTTCAAAAATCTTTCAGCTTTCCACTAATATTTTTTCTTAATTTCTTTTGACCCTTGGCTTAATAGGTTGATGTTTAGATAATGTTGGAATTGCCTTTCATGCTCTCTGTTTCTTTTCTTTTTTTTTTTTTTTTTGGGTTAAGATTGCATTTGATCATGATAAACTGCAATAAACCATGGCAGGGTTGTCCAGAAAGATCCAATTTCGAGACAAGGCAAACGCAAGAAACACAAGCTGTCTACGGAAGAAGGCAAGCACATTCCCATCGATTTATTCTTTGTCAAAAGCAATGAGAACTTCTAGCGTTGTTTTTTATTTGTTGTCGTCCTGTATATAGTTCTCTGTGTCAGCAAATTTCAGTCCTCAGTTTGTGGTATTATTTCTATTTACATTGAAACTTCTATAAGTGTATATATTTCAGCATGTAAAATTATTGTAAAAGATTGTATTTTTCGGTTCTAATTGGAACCCTCGTAATAAACATTCCTTGTTATGTATTCTGGTAAAAAGGAAGAAGAAGAAATGGTATCAATGTTTGATCTGCTAGAAAGCAGGAGACTGCCAAAACCTTGCATGTAAATAAGTAATCCCAATTCTAATTTGGAAAAAGGAATCCACACGAGCCTATTAGTGGATATACTTTTGTGATTCTTGACGGGTTGAAACTTGACTACCAGTAGAGTTGGCAATGGATTATAGCGTGTTAAAGTTAAAATATATTTATTTAAATTTGATTTGTTAAATTTTTCGTATTTAAATATATAAATTAAATTTTTTTAAAGTATGTGAATTTGTGCTGTGTTAAATTAAATTTTTTATTTTGTGTCGTATTATATTGTATTTAAGTCAAAATGTATTTATTAAAATTAGACCTGTTAAAATGTATTCACTAATATAGGACATGTTAAACTTTTCTGCAAAAGTATATAAATTTATTTTTTAAAAATTCCTACTGATTATGTGTCACGTTGAACTTTGACATACCTAAGTCCATATTTTTCTGAAAACATAAAATATTAGTAATAACTTGACCATGAATATACCTGGCAACGTATTGTGTTCATTTAAAATTATTATTTTTAAAAATAAAATATATATTTGATTTATAGTTTATAATCCATATTAAAAAATAATAAAATATTAAAATAATTATAAAATTATACATTGAGAAAAAAAAAATACATATAAAAATTCTACAAAAATGGCATTAATATTAGAAGTTTCATATTCACTTTAAAAAACTTACAGAGTAAACTATATCTAAGAAATTTTGAACTCAAAACCAGAGAAAAATGATCATTTTGAAAGAGAAAATTAAAGTTTAAAAATAACAAAAAATGCAAATGGCTATCAAATGGCAAAAGCATGGGCTAAATTGAAATTTGAGGTTGGGAGGCAGGAACGGATGGTAAGTAATCTAATAGCAGCTATTTAGTTTTTTTTTTAGTTAAATTACTAAATTGTCATTAAAAATTAATGAGTTCATAATGGATCTAATAAGTTTTCGCATATTAATCAGTTAAAATAACACATTCATAACATGTTAATTTATTATCAACCTAATCCATTTAAGATAAATCTAAATTTATAAAAATCGTTTTTGTCATATTATCTTGTCGTATTGAAATTTATTAAGTATAACCAGGAGCAACGTTATGTGCAACGGAAAAAATTATTTATGGCTATGGCTTGCAAGACGGTAGTATAATTTCAACTTTTCCTCTTTGATGGGAATAATATGTTTAATTTATGTATACTTTTCTTTTTTAGCTTAAGACGTGTCAAGTTTCTTATATAAATCAAGTTATAAAAATGAAATATTAATGGGTAGTATTAATTGACTGATAAAAATATGTAAAATGAAATTTAATAATAAATTTTCTTTAAAATAAAATAAAAATAGTTAGAACTTTTCTTTTTTAGATAAAAAGAACTGAAATACTAATTTCAAACCAAGTTAAAAAAAGAGGATGTAATGTAGATGAAATTTTGCTTATTATAAGAGCTCAGTAGTGTTCATGTTAGTTCACTGTTCATCATAGAAGTAAGTCCTTTTTTATTAGGATGAAAATCATACATCTAAGTCATAATTTGTGGTTTGATAAAAAAAAAAAAAAAAGTCATAATTTGTGGAGTTTCATTAAAAAAAGAAAAAGAAAAAAAAAAAGAGTCATTTGTGAATGGTTTTTTTTTTTTTTTTTTGATGAATTTGTAAATGGTGGTTTACAAGCCACGTATAAATTATAACTCATATCTTAATTCTCAACAATTGAATTTATTTCTTTTTTCTTGATAAATAATTCTCAACTGTGGATTGAATCTTAAGCAAAAGGATTTCAGTCCCTCAGCAACCCACAGAAAACACAGCCTCTTATCTCTCCTACCTCTGCAACAATGGCGTTTTCCACAATAATTTCCCATTTCTCTGAATCCGCTCTCTGCCTTGTCAACCTCTTTCCATGAACAAATCCCAGAACGAAAATCCCCAAAATGGGACTATCATCCATGACTGCAAGCCCAAAAATTTCCCTCGGAATTTCAACAATCTCAGCCACAAACACTGCCACTTCTTCTTCTTCAATAATCTTCCTTGTATCCCAACATTTATTACCCTTATCAGAACCTTCCAGCACAGTCACTGCAAAGTTACAGTTGAATGCCCTCGTCAAAAACAGCAAGACCAATTTAGGAGGTAGCAGAGAAAGTACTGACGGGGTCGCTTTTCCCACCATGAATGAGATATTGAACTCTTCCAGAGCTCAGAAACTTGACCTTCAGCTCCGAACTATCGGACCCTTTTTCAGAATCACAGCAAGAAGCTTGGAAACACAGAATGAGCTTGGGAGGGCTGAGGGAATCATAAGGGTCTGGCTTGGTGGGAAAGTTCTTCACTTGGACTCCATTAGATTGCGAAGAGAAACGCTTGGTATGGAGAAGTCAATCTTTGGCATTGGTTTGTTCATTGGAGCCATTGCAATTAGACATGGTTATGATTGTGGTTGCAGAACAGCTGAGTTGCTGGCTATCAATGACTCTGATCTTTACCATCGCAAGGTTCTTTCCCTTCCCTTGCCATTTTTTTAAGTTTCTTCAATCTATAGTACTGCAAAAGATTTGGCATCAAGTTTCTTGTATAATAACGATTTCACATATATTTGATTGATGATGTGCATTAGTTTTATCTAGAAAATCTTCGTTGTTATTGTTATTGCTAATATGAGATGACTGTAGACCTGGTGAATACTTTCAGTTTGTATCAATCTCTGGCTGAAACACCAAATTAGCTCAATCAATTAAATTTGACCAACAAGCTTTTGTTCTCTAGTTTTTATGAGCCTTAGAAGTAAAAAGAACATGGATTTTGATGGAGTGTGCTTGGAATTAGCATCAAGTTATGTACCTCAAGTTTACAAGATTCTGATTGGGAAATGGGATTGTCAGAAGATTAATGATTGTCCGTGTAAATCTCGAGGCAATTTGGTTGGTGTTAGTTGAGATGTATGAGCCAGCTCAAACCAAATATAGCTTTTGTTATAATATCAGAAAGCATTCTGGAATGAGTCCTTTAACTAATAGAAAAAGATCACTTGTTGTTTGATTTCTTATTAGAAACTTGCTACCTTTATTTTATTTCTTATGGTTTTTTTTTTTTTGTCTCTCTTTCTTCAGCTTGTTAGGTTCTATACAAGAATTGGTTTCAAGGCCGTGTATGAAGTTACCGGTTCCACGTTTGGAGACCTTGCTCATATGTTGGTCTGGGGAGGAATTGGGACAAGAATGGATGCGAATGTGGAAGAGCTTTTGATAAAATGGTGCACCAGGTTTAAACCTCTAAAGTGATATTGAATAGTTCAACACTCGATTTCGAAAAAAAAGGCTACGGGGTGATTTTAATTAGTTTTGATTGGTTCATTGGTGTAAAACAGTTCTTAGCCTTTTTAATTTTGCACAGCTTTTCTTAAGGAGAAAGTCTTTCCGAGAGTGAATTTCCAACTCTTCAACTTGGGGTTTCGAAAACTGAAGAAAACGGGAGATAATTTATACTGCCGGTTGAACTGGATCATAGAAAAGCAAAACAAGTGCTGCTTTGTAGAATGATAGATACAAAAGATTACATTTGTAACAGAAAGTTGTGCTTTCATTATAAGTACTTAAAATAGAGTTCAAAGATTCATCTTATGACCCATTTCATGGCTTGCTTTTTTGTCTCACCTGATTAATTTGCAGAGGCATATAAATTTGCTTTATTCATTTGTGTGCATATAAATGCCTCAAATCATTATTCTATTTTTTTTATTACTTAGATTATAATACTGGATGATGGATGGAGAATATGGTTTATATGAAGCACATTTAACTAATATTAGCAAATATAAAAGGATGAAATTCAAAAACTAGGAAGTAGGAACTATCTTCCAGTTTCACAAACAACTAAATTGCAAGACCGAATCAACCTAGAGACCGAAAAAAAAAATATAATAATAATATTAATAATGTATCCATCAAAAGAATTGAAGATGACCCGATGACCAAACTATTTTGGTCGAAGAGGCTCAACACATATCATCATCCGACTCATCACTTCTTTGACCTTTTCCTCTTTCTTCTTCGGCTCATCAGCAGCAGCACCTATTGCACGTGACTGACATTGTTACCAAACTTTGTTTTCCTGAGGCAATAAGCTCTGTAATATCTTTACCATCGACTTTAAACAACAGAAACTCAGTCCTGTTTTCCATCAACCTTTGCTAATTGATGACATAATTTTCTTTAAATCATCGGTTGTTGCCTGTTGGGTTTGTGTTTCCTCCAAACACTGCAGGTACATATGCAGCCACCACCTTCATCTTTGGTTTCAGAGAAGCAAAATTGATAGAATTCAAGGAACAAAGAGAGAAATAGAGAGAAAACCACACCAGGAATGAAGGAAATGAGCACGATACTCAATACTGGAATCAGAAATATGAATTGGGTCATAAGAAACCCACCCGTGGCTGTTATAACAAATCCTAATTCAATTAGGAAACTGAAAGCCATAGTTTAAAAATACTTCTCACTTGAAATAAAACAATAAAAATCTAAAATAAAAGTCTAAATGAATTTTAATATTTTTAAAAATTAAATTTATTTACTTGAAATCTCTACAACTAATTTGT
The DNA here is from genome assembly GCA_003254975.1 of Ochetophila trinervis. Classification (NCBI taxonomy): domain Eukaryota; kingdom Viridiplantae; phylum Streptophyta; class Magnoliopsida; order Rosales; family Rhamnaceae; genus Ochetophila; species Ochetophila trinervis. Next base: position 74,149 of record QANX01006409.1, on the reverse strand, counting down.
GTAATTGATAATCTACAATTTAAGAAAAAAATTACATATTTATCCAATTTAGTTGAAATTGACAGATTTCGTCAACTTACAAGTCACGTAGATAGTAAATGACCTTTAAAATTGATTTTTTTTAATTTTATTAAAAATTAAAAAAATAAAAAATAAAAAAGCCATAAATAAATTTTAATTTTTTTTATTTTATTTTTTAATTTTTGGTAAAAAAAATGAAAAAACTAATTTTGAAGATCACATAATATACACGTCACTTCTAAATTGATGGAATCTATCAATTTTAACTAAATTAGACAATTATATAACTTTTTTTAAATTATATAGTATCAATTGTACAAATTAATTGTAGAGATTTCAAATTTAATTTAAAAAAATACTAAAGTATATGAAAACCTAAAATGAAACATAATTTATTAACACCTCAATTTATCATACGTCCAAAAGAAGAAAAAATAAAATAAAACATATATAATTATTTAACTAAAATACTATCCTTAGCTGTTCAGGTCCCATATCCCCAATATCAATAAATAAAAATAATATATTAGTAAAATATCTCAATCTCCTGCTGACAAAAGATTGCATAACCTCAATTGGGTATTGTAAATTTAGAAACTGGTCAAAGTGTAAATTTTCAAGGAGATCGGATGTTTCAATAGAAGTTGGTGATATTTTTAGCGGTGGAAGTCAGTGGTTAAATGGTTTGAGTTTTAGTTTTTTGGATTTAAAACTTAGATAGTGAGTTTTAACTTGGATCATAGTCTATCAACTTGCAGAATCATAAAATAGAAAAAAATAACGAGCATGATGGATTGTTCCAGATTTTTTTTCCCTTTTTGTGCTTGTAATCTAAATTTATTTTTTCATCTATATACAATGGATTATGGTTGATTATTTATTTATTTATTTTTATGAATAGTTTAATTATATGATATTAATATTTTTATGTAATGCCCTATTAATTTGCATCAATTACATGTGCATAATAAATATTATAATTTTGTATCTAGATTAATAATTATTATTGGTTTTTTCAAATAATAATTTGGAAAATCAAAATCTCGATATGTTTTTGAAAAAATATTAAATGGATGAATGTTTTTATTAAAATATTTTTTTGAGACTTAAGGGCTTCATTGTGGGTCCAATAATAAAATAATAATGTGTCCTGACGGATAAACATAATCGGCTTTTATTGGATTGGACTTAATAATTTTTAAAATTTTAATAAAGTTGTTCGGCCCAACGTCGACAATTCTTGGATATTAAAAATAATTTTGAAACTAAACAATGGTTTTAACATTTAAACTTTATCCAATTATTACATTCCTAACAAGACTATGTTAATTTTATCAATGGCCCAAAGTTATTTACAAAATAATAGTTGATAGTCTAATTAGACATAATTAATTTGAGTGGAATTGAAAAGTGTTGTCTAGGAAGATTCTGTCTAAGGATGTTGGGACTTAAGTACATCCGTTTGTGACACTCCAATCTTTTCTGGAAACTGACTTAGTAGAACATTTTTTTTATATTTATGATCAAATTTAGTTTATTGTAAATGTATTGTCCAACGTAAGAATTTATAATGGAAGCTAAATTATTGTTTTTTCAATAAGCATAATTTTTTTGGATTAATTAAGAGTATGTTTATTGAGTTTACTTTCTTTTAATATAACTGTGCAATTTTATTTTATTTTTTCAAAAAAATGACAACTTTTAACTCTCTAGCCATTATTTTGAGCCAAAAATCCATGGATGAAAATAATTATAGCGATTGGAAAATTAATCTGTTTATTGTGCTGCAATATGAGAAAATCAAATATGTTCTTACCACCCCTAAACTTTCCGTACCCACAATAGATGTCGAGGCTCAAGTGAAAAATGATTATTCCAACTGGCAAAAGGCAGATAATGCAGTTCGTTTCTATATCCAGGCCAGTATTGTTAAACATTTGATGCCTCATATCAAAAATCTTGAGAATGGGACATCAATGCTTCTGGCTCTTGATGGAATGTTTGCTAAATCAAACCGTGCTTTGATGCAATTTGCTTTGAGGGTTCTAACAAGCACACGTAAGACTAGAGGAAATGTACAGAATCATTGTTTAAAAATGATGGCAAATCTCAGTCAAATCGAGGTTATAGGGATCAAGCAGGATCAAAGGTCCCAAATTGATTTGATCCTAAAATCTTTGCCTGAAAGCTTCAGTCAGTACAAAATGAACTACAATATGAATAAGCTGAATTTGACTCATGTAGAGCTAATGCATGAGCTTCAGATTGCTTAATAGTCTTTTTCAAAATTCGGCAGTGTTCATTTTACCCAGGGTTCTGTTAAGACCAAAGGGAAACCTTAGTAACAAGAACAAGAATAAAAAGAAAAAGAAGGTAGTGGTACCAGTTATCAAGACTGCTGAAACAAAAAAGCCTAAAGACAAATGCTTCAAGTGTGAAGAAAAAAGTCACTAGAAGCAGAATTGCCCTAAAGTGGCCAATAAGCTAGGTATGAGTGATTTAAATTATATTAAAAATTCTTTAGTGGAGAATCATAATGATAAATGGATCATTGATTTAGGAGCCATTAATCATGTATGTTACTCTTTGCAGTGGTTTAGACAAACTAGCTTAGTGGGAGAAGGACAAAGAAGTTTGAGACTTGGAAACGGAAAATATGTTTATGTTAAAGCAATATGAAAAGTTTATTTATTTTTTAATAATAGGACTTTGATTTTGTACAACTGTTTATTCGTTCTAGACTTTAAGAGTAATTTAGTTTATGTTAGTTGGTTATTTGAACAATTTAATTTCTCAAATTTAATAAGAAGTGCAACTTCAATTATTTATTCTGCTGAATTATGAAATGATCTTTATTATTTAAGTTCTATGTCCTATGATGTTAATAATTTTGAAACTGTTGATGATGAGCATAAACATGTTGCCAAGAAAAGAAAAGTTTCAAATAAAACTTACCTTTGGCACTTACGATTAGGTCATATTAACCCTAATAGGATACACAGTTTGGTTAAAAATGAGATTTTAAAATCTCTAGTCTTTGAACATTTACCAGTATGTGAATCTTGTTTAAAAAGAAAAATGTCCTTTAAGGCTAAGGGATATCGTGAAATCAAACCACTAGAATTAGTGTATACTGATGTATGCGGACCAATAAATCTTCAAGCAAGATGAGGGTATGAGTATTTTGTAACCTTCATAGACGATTACTCAAGATATGTATATGTTTACTTAATGCACCAAAAGTTTGAAACTTTCTCGAAATTTCAAGAGTATAAGGCTGAGGCAGAAAAGCAATTAGGATTCCATATCAAAGAACTTTGGTCTAACCATGGTGGTGAATACTTGTCTAGAGAGTTCAAGTTTTACTTGACTCAAGATGGGATAATTTCTTAATTGTTAGCCCTTGGAACACCCTAACAAAATAGAGTTGCAGAAAGAAGAAATAGAACTCTTCAAGATATGATGAAATCTATGTTCAGTTACTCATCTCTACCTATATCATTTTGGGAATATTCCTTAGAAACATCAGTATATCTTCTAAACTTAGTTCCTTCTAAATATGTTCTTAAGACACCAATAGAATTTTGGAAAGCGCGTAAGCCCAGTTTAAATCATATTCGAATTTGGGGAGCTCCTGCACATATATTAAGTAAGAAACCTAATAAGTTGGAATCTCGTACAGAAGTGTGTCTGTTTGTTGGTTACCCGAAAGGAACAAGATGTGGACATTTTTTTATAGTTCCTTATATAAGAAAGTTTTTGTGAGCACACATGCAATTTTTTTAGAGGAAGACTATATAAACATTTTCAAATCTAAGAGTAAAATAATTCATGAGGAGCTTGCTTCAGCTCAAGAACAAGCTGAATCACATCATATTTTTCATGTTGCTCCACTGATGCTTATGCATGTTCAAAGAGGCAAAAATATACTTAAAGGTGAACAAACACAAGTATAACCAGTGGAACAACAAAAACCAGTACAGATGGAACCTACACCTGTACAACTTCTAGAACAAAACAATGAACAAGATCCTCCTGTAAATGCACAACCATCACCAGTGCAACATTGCAGTAGTGAGAGAATAAGGCACAAGCCAGTGAGTTATATCTTGCTAGGCGAATCTTACCAAGTCATCACTGATAGCGATGATGATCCCATTAATTATACTGAAACACTGGAAGATGTGGATGCACATGAGTAACATAAAGCCATGGACTATGAGATGGCTTATGTATGAAAAAGCCATTTGTTGGAGGAGCATTAAACATACATGTGTTGCTGACTCTACCACTAACGCTGAAAATTTGGCTGCATATGAATCTACAAAAGAAGTTGTATGGCTTAAGAAATTCCTCATAGACATACAACTGATATCTGGTGCAGAATGGCCCATTACCCTTTACTGTGATAATAGTGGGGTCGTAGCACAGTCTAAAGAACCTAGATATCATAAGAGACAAAAATATATAGCAAGAAAGTACTACTTGATCCGTGATTTCATCAAGAGAAAAGATACAATGGTTGCTAAAATAGCATCTGAGGAAAACTTAGCCGACTTTTTTACTAAGACTCTACATGAGTGAATATTTCAGAAGCATGTAGATTGTATAGAACTTAAGAGGGTTCTAAACTTACTTTAGAATAAGTAAGAGTTTATTTTATTTCTATTTTTGTTACGAGACAAATAAATATTTATTTTTTTAAGTTTAATAAAATTTTGAGGTATTTTTCCAATTTTTTGTGCACACTAATATTTTAAGAATAAAGTCCAGATTAATTATGTAGTATATGATCATGTGGATACGTGTACAGAAGATATTATCATGAGTTCTCTGAATCAATGAATAAGATCACAATTGTTGAATAAAGTTGGACGCTTTATTTAGACTGCAATATTTTATGAAATAATTTATCTTGGTTAGTATAAAATATTGGTGTGGAATATGTTTGCATTGATTATGTTCAAAGTGAGATTTAATTAAAGTTAAATTTCTGTAAAAAGTAATTAAATCTTAAGATATATTTGGTTATTTTATTTCTCTTAATCTTGAGTTTATTATAAATAGGTATTTAGATGATTATTGTTATTTGAGTTATCAATAAGTGAGATCTATCTTACGACTAATATCTTGATGACTTGAGAAAGTGATTGTTTAAATTACTAGTATTTGTGAAATAAACAATAAAGAATTTGTATGAAATATCCTCTTGATATGTTTCAGTACTTGGATATAATGAAGTCATTGGCCAGTGCATTTGATCTATTAGAGAAACTAATAAGTCAAGAGAAGAAATAATTAATTGATTCGCATAAAATATTATCAATTAATTATTGATATTTTACGAATGGGAGATATAATATCAATATTATTGTTATTAATCTTGGAGTTCCAACTCTGGACTTTTAGTGGAGTATCACCATATTAGATAGATGCTTGACAACTATAAGGAGTCTTGATTAATAATAGTTGTTAGATCCCCAAACTAGCTCAAGATATCTAATACAGTTCATATCTCAGCTATGGGAATATAAAACACAAAAATTGAGTTACATGGACTTGGGATTATACTCAAGTTTGTACTCAAGAGCAAGTGGGAGATTGTTGGAGTTATGATCTTGGTCCCACTTGAGATATTATATATTATGATAATTATCTCTGTGTTTGAATTTAAATTAAATGTGATTATATGATAATTTGTTATATAATATAATCAAATTATTGATAAGATAAAATTAGAATAACAGTGGAGAAATATGTTTAGATTTTATTTTATATTTAAAAATGAGAATATTAGTTGGTTTAGGTTTTCTATTATTTTGTATGTACAAATATTAGAAAAAACCAGAGAACAAATGATCCAACTTTAATTCAAAGAGAATACATAAAATCAAATACTAAAAATATGAGAGAAAATATTCATTCTCTAATATTTTAGTTTTCTCCCTGAGGTACAATAGAGTTCACACTCTACTGTACTACCTGATAATAGTCTTGGAAGATCTAGTAGATCTAGTGTTAGATCTCAGTAGCAGATCTGGTGGAAGATTATAGATTCTATAGCAGATCAGGTGACATCTTGTAGATTTGGGTGCATATCGTAGATCCAATATATTCATTATACCACACATCAAATCTAGAAAGTCAGATTATTTTCTGCACGTGAGGTATTTTGTTTCATATTTCATATGATTCAGTTACATATTTTATTTTACAATTCCTCAATATATATATATAATCCTACACAAAGAACAACAACAAAACCAATCCAATTCTAAGAATCTTGTTGAAAGACTCTGTATCAAATACACTAGAGAATGTGAAGCAGAGTTTAGTTAAATTATGATGTACAAGAATTTTAAGCTTTCCATTATTCTCAAGTCTAGCTTTCAAAATTGTCATACAATCAGCAGCCCATGGTCCTCCAGCAATGTTGGTGCTCTGTATAGAAAGATTTCTACTCATTTCTACCACTGCAGAAATCTTCTTTGCTCGATTTAGATAGAGAAAATACAATCTTTTCCCCAAATCACCCTCTTGGATCTGAAAACGTTACAAAGAAATTAAGCATTTGATTTTACAGTAATGTTTCTATAGGCAGGTAATATTTTTTTACCACCTCCAAAATTTTTCGTTTGTCAATTTATAATTTTATAAATGGAACTAGCAATTAAATATACATACTTTCTACCATATTTAGTAACTGAAGTAGACATTTTGGAACTGATGGACTCCTTGTAGTTGGAACTCTATGACTGATATGGCAGCCAAATGTGCTCTTAGTTCTAAGTTTTTCTATTTTGAAACGATGTTTTGGTAGGAAGGCTATCTCATGCCTTATATAGTTAATTGTATTTTGAAAGAAGAATCAGAGATGGTTACCTCTTTGTAATTGGCCTTTTGTGGCCCCTCTTTTGTGCTCAATGCCAAGTTTTTTACCAAAAAAAAATAAAAATGTAGTAAACATTTTGCTAATATGAAATGTGTATATGATATGTCTTTTTGCTAATTATGATACTTTTTGTTCATGTTATCCTAGCTTAACGTGATAAATCCCTACAAGAGTATTGAAGCATTGTAATTGTTGAGAATTAAGGCACGTTCCTTAATTCTCTTCAGGATCTTAAGATAAATAGAACAAGAGAATTAAGAAAAATAATATCAAATCACACAAGCACATACAAATAATAAAAATAAAGAAGATAAAAGATTTAACGTGAATCGACAATCAATGTGATCCTTGCATTCATGGAGCGCACTGCACTCAATGATTTCACTATCAATCATGTTTGAAGGTCACAATGGATGGAGTCTTTTTTCTCTATCTTCTAGCGGCTAGGTTTTCTCATACTCAAAAAACCCACAACAACTCTAACACTCTAAAAACATCACACACACACACACACACACACACACACACATATAGAAACTCGTCGTAGCGCCTAGACACCACTATCGCAGCACCTAGGCTCTACGATTTTGCCTTTGCGCATAAGGAGAATGATGTCATCAGCACCTAGGTGCTAGGCTCCCTGTTTGAGCACTACAAGACAACTTCTGCTGCTCGATAGCCACCAGAGCCTAGGCCCTCCAAAGCTAGCATCTAACCTAAGCTCTACACTTTCTACCTCAGGCTTCACACACAAAAATCTTTCACTTGAAGTTTGAATACCTTTTTTCTTCAATGATTAGTGAATTCAGTGAGCTCGAAAAATATAAACCTAAAAATCCAACTGACATTGCACATAACTCAAGTTTCTTTGTTGTCACCAGTTTGGTAAACATACCACCAGGATTCTTATTGCCCTGCATCTTCTAGCTGCACTCAAATCCTTTATCTCGAATATACTAGACAAATGTTTTTTTCAATTTGCACAACAAGTTCTCTTTGTTTTGCTTTGCAAAATGCTCTGGCTGTTAGATATATATTTCCTCCTCTAAATCACCATGGGCAAAACTTGTTATTACATCTAGCAGCTCTAGATGTAAATCCTTTGTTGCTGCATTACTCAAAACTAAACAAATGGTAGTCAATTTCAAAATTGGAGAGAAAATGTATGTGTAGTTAATTCTTTTGCTTTTGCTGAAAGCTTTTCACCACCAATTTGGCCTTGCATCTCTTGGAACCGTCATGTTCCTTCTTAACTCGATAAATCCATTTATTATGTACGATTTTCTTAATCACTTGTAATTTAGCTAATTACCAAGTCTAGTTATGTATGAGATACTTCATCTTTTCATTTATTGCCAGCTCCTACTTGCTTGCATCCTTCACTTGAGACTCCTCATTATTGCATTCAGTTTCATCGCTATTTGTAAGCAATGTGCAAAATCTCTATCTTTATGCATAACCTTCTCATTGAAGACTAGATCTCTAATTCTAATAAATTTTGTATTCTAAACATCCCAAAATTTATAACAAAAATCATTACCATTATAATCGATAAATGTACACTTTAGTGATCTAACATCTAATTTATTTCTGTCTTGATCACTAATTTGCACATATGAGACACAACCAAATACCTTCAAATGGAAAAGACTCACCTCTTTCTCACTTAAGACTTCATATGGTATTATGTGTTCCAACGGTATTGACTGTCCATGATTAATCAATTAAGATGACGTGTTGACTGCCTCCGTCCAAAACTTTTTCAAAAGGCTTGCGTGTAATAACATGATCCTGGCCCTTTCAATCAATGTTTTATTCATTCGTTCTATTGTACCATTATGCTAGGGTGTTCTTGACATAGTATTCTCCAACTTAATTCCATTTTGTTAACATAAGCTCTTAAACTCAGTGTTTTCATACTCTCCACCATTATCAGATTTTAGCTTTTTGATTCTCAAACTTATTTCATTTTCAACCATTGCCTTCCACCTCTTGAACTCCGTGAACATTTTAGTTTGTGCCTAATAAAGTACTCCCATACTTTTCTCAAATGATCATCAATAAAAGTCATAAAATATGACTTTCCATCAATTGATGAAACTGGAGTTCCCCCAAAAATCTATGTGAACTAACTCAAGTTTCACTTCCTTTAGAGTTTTGCCGACTTTCATGAAACTAACTCATTTTTTATTCTCAAAAATACAACTTTTCACACATATCAATCTCAACTGATTTCAAACCAGTTAGCTTCCCATTCAAATGCATAATCTTAAGGCCTTTTGCATTCATGTGACCAAGCCTTTGATGCCAAAGATTGGAATCTTTTTTACTTTTTGCAACTGCAATAAAACCATAACCATAGGATGTTAAGTAAATAGCATCGCTCTTTTTACCTTGGACAACCATCAAACCTCCTTTGGAAATCTTTTAAGTATCACCTACAAAGGTTGCCACATAACTTTCCTTGGTCAATTGGCTAATGGAAATCATATTCTTCCTCAAGTTGGAAACATGCCTCACATTGTTCACCCTCCATGAAGATCCATTCAACTTGATCTGTACTATATTGATGCCTACAACATCACATGTCTGGTCATCTCCAAGAGAAACTTTTCTCAAGTTACCTGAAACATAGTTCTCAAACAATTCTCTACTTGATATAGCATAAAACGATGCCCCTGAATCTACCACCCATGATTTTGTCTTGCATTCCAATAGACAAAGAAAAGCATCCTAAAACAATGTTCGCTTTAGTTTTTCTATCATTGTCCTTCTCAAGAGCTTTGCACTGATTTTGAAAGTGTTCAAATTTTCCACAATTCGAACACTCAATATCTTTCCAACTTTTCTTACCACTATCGGTGTCCCTAGGAAATCTTAATATTGACCCGCCGCTTATTGATTTTGATCTATCACTGCCATATCCTTTATTCTATCTTTGCCTATGCTTTCCATGTTTAATGTTGACCTTGAACTAGAAAGAAAAACATTCTTTATGCCTATGATCTTTTCCATCATGATTATGTCAATCACTTTTTGCAACTTCAATTTTGATTTTCTAAACAAATCACTAATTAGAGTAATCGTACCTTTCCAACTCTCAGGTAATTGACTAAGAATCAATAAAGCTTGGATTTTATCATCAAATATAATATCAATAGAATTCAACTTTTTTGTAATCTCATTAAATTTGTTCAAATGTCCCTTAAAGTTTAAGTGTTCAGAAATTTTCAAATTAAATAACTTCTTAATTAAGTGTACCTTATTAGCTGCAAATGGATGTTCATACATATTGGATAAGGCGATCATGAAAGTCAATGTTGTGGTTTTCGATTTAATATTGAAGGTTACTGATTTTGACAAGGTTAGAGTAGTTGCACTAAAGGCTTTGCGATCTAGCAAATCCCATTTTTCTTGTTTCATCACGTCCAACTTCTCACCTTATGAAAAGTACAGATCCTTCTGGTACTTGTAGTCTTCTATCTGCATCTTCCAGAAATTGAAATTTTTACCGATGAATTTCTTGATATTCATAAGATCTTTCTATGTACCAACTATTCCCACTTAAATTGTGAGTTGAATCCTTTAAATTTGTGGTTCACCAACCAAAGTTGTGATACCAGTTATTGGGAATTAAGGAACTTTTCTTAATTCTCTTCAGGGTTTTGAGATCAATGGAATAAGATAAACAAGCAAGATAATATCAAATTAAACAAGCATGCACAAAGGACAAAAAATAAAGAAGACAAGAGATTTAATGTGGTTCATCGATCAATGTGAACCATACATCCACGGAGCTCACCACACTTAAAGATTTCACTATCAATGATGTTTGAAGTTTACAATGATGGAGTCTCTCTTCTCTATCTTCCGACGACTAGGTTTCTCACACTTTGAAAACCCACAACTCTAACAAAGTCTAAAAATAACACACAGACATATATATTAGTCATGCTATAGGCCTTAATAGTCAGGCTCTATAAGGTCCCCAACTATGGATTTTTTATATTATTTTTTTTGTTTTCCTTTGATTTTATAGTATTAGAGATTTTTTGGGACTATTTTAAACCAAAATGAAAAAGAAAACATAATATAATCCATTTTTTTGTAGCATTTTTTTTTTCAATTTGGTTTAAAACAATCTTAAACAATCACAAATACTATAAAACAAAAAAACCACAGTCCAGCTTCATAAAGTCCCTAATTGTTGGTTTTATAGCAACTATGATATATATATATATAAACCCGTCGTAGTGTTTACGCCCCACTATCCCAGTGCCTAAGCTTTGCAATTTGGCCTTTGCGCATGCGTAGAACAGCGCCATCAGCGCCTAGGCTCTACTGACCCAGTGCTTAAGTGCTAGGCTTTCTGTTAGCCTAGGCCCTCTAAAGTTAACGCCTAGGCTTTACACTCTTTATCTCAGGCTTCACATGCAATAGTAATTGCACTCTATCATGTGAATTCCTGCATTGTACATCGAAAAATAGCTTGAATTGGTTTTGCGACAAAGGAAAGCTGGGAATTTTGAATCTGGAATTTCCCTTAAATGCCAAATGCAATGCTTGATGTACCTATGCTTGCCGAAAAACTAATTGCAGGGGATCAGTTCATAAAAATGCATAGCTAAAGCATGTTCATGGAGAAACTTAAACCTAAACTGGAAATATAAGCAAGCAAGTTGTTTTGCAATAAAATTTGTAGTTATTCTCTAAGAAATGTGGTTAGTGGTTTTTTAAACTATAAATTAATTAGGAAACAAAAATTTTTGCCAAATGACACAAAAAATACGTTTGGTATGCTGGATTTTATTAGCTTTTATTGTATCACTCTATATTATATTAGTCTTGAATGTGTTAATCTGGATTGTTTTACTATGTATTACTATATAACATTTGACGTAGAATTGTATTAAGTTGTATTGTTAATAAAAATTAAATTGTCATTATTTTTAATATTAAATAATCACATTATCTTTGATGTTTCAAAGTGAATTTTAGTCATTAATAATAATATTTACATTACCTAAAATTGTACAACATAAAAAAATTAAGAAAACGATAAGATTTTTCAAAACATAATAATAATAATAATAATAATAATAATAATAATAATAATAATAATAAAGCAAATTGAATTGTGTAGTGTTACTGTTCTATAGTAATATTATAAATAATGTTACAAGTACTGCTAGTTTATATTTGTTACTTTTTCATTGAAAAACATATATATATATATATAAGCACATATATTAAATTTTTATTAATTAAAACAATACTATTGAATTTATTTAAATATTAATTAAATTTATTTATTAAATAATATAACAGATAACGTATTAATATTTAATTAATTTTATTTATTTATTTATTTATCTATTTAAAAATTTATTTTAAATTATATAAAAATAAATATATTAACCATTAATATTTTAAAGTTTGGTTATTTGTAGTGGGGGTGGGCACGGTCTGATTTGGTTAAGATTTTTATAAAAATTCATACCAAACCGTAGTTTGCGGTTTAGCTTAATGACAAACCAAACCAAACAAAACCGTTCAAGAATGGTTTGGTGCAGTTTGGTTTAGCGGTTGGGACTGGGACATTTAATCAAAATAAAAATTGTAAACATACCAAACATAAGAAGAAAAACATAAAATTCATCAAACATCTCAAACAAAGTATAGCAATTCAAAATGAAAATTGTAAACATCCTAAACATAAATAGAAAAACATAAAATATATCAAATATCTCAAACATCCCAAACAAAGTATTACGTTTCACAATTCAAACATTGATAAAAAAAAATCAAATAAAAAAATATATTAAAATTAAAAGTAAAACTATCAGTAATATCTATTAAATTAATAATAAAAAATATTATAAATATATTATACATTAATGTGCGGTTTTGGTTAGTTTGGTCTAAAAATCATCCAAACCGCAAATCAAACCATTAGTAGCGGTTTGGTTATATACTAAACCAACTCAAACCGTTTTGTTTTATAAACCGAACCAAACCGAACCAAAAATAACAGTTTGGTTTGGTTTCACGGTTTGGTTCGGTTTTTGCCCACCCCTAATTTGTAGCATTAAAAAGATAAAAAATCTGATGTGGCAGGATCAAGGATCAGAATTTGCAATCGAATTCTACGTTACCTCAACCAAGGACAAAAAAATCAAAATTTTCGGCGAAATTTCTCCGAAATTTCGTTTTTTTGGGATAAGGATATTAATTTCATCCCAAAAAAGAGGTCAAACTTTCCATAATTTCCGTCGAAATTTTTGATATTTCTCCAATATTTCCACGCTATTTCCGTCAAAATTTCCATGGTAATTCCTTCACAAACTGGTCAAAATTTCCATAATTTCCGTGTAAATTTCCGATATTTCTCTGATATTTCCACGATATTTTCGTCGAAATTTCCAAAGTAATTGCTTCACAAACTGGTCAAAATTTCCGTGGAAATTTCAAAAATATCTGTGGAAATTTCCGAAATTTCCATGAAAATTTAGATTGTTTAAATTTTAAAATATGAAATATTTTTATAAATATTTGAGTATTTTTAAAATTATAATTATTTATTGATGATATATTTTAAGTTAAGAATTCAACTAATGTAGAATATGTAATGATTATAATTTTTAATAAAAAAAATAGCATCCTACCATTCCAAATAAATAACCGGCCATGGTTTTTCAAAATTAAGAATTCAACTAATGTAGAATATGTAATAATTACAATTTTGAATAAAAAAATAGCATCCTACCATATCAAACAAATAACCGGTCATGGTTTTTCAAAATTAAGAATTCAACTAATTTAGAATATGTATTGATTACAAATTTGATTAAAAAAAATAGCATCCTACCATACAAAACAAATAACCATATCATGACTATTAGCAAAGACACTCACATGAAATATTAGATCCATATGGTTGGCATGTTAACAATTACATGCAAAATTATCAAGGAGATGTGCCTTTTGAACAATATTTCTCTCAATACAGAACTAGAAATGAAGATGAAGAAAAGAGTGAAAATTTTCAACCACCAAGAAATTCTATGTGATATTGACTTATATTTAAGTAATCATGTACTTGTATTATTATTTTGATTAATAAATAATTCATTACTTAATTAATAATATTTTTATTCCTATCAGCGAGTACTATAAATCTCTTAATTATGATAAATATGATTTCCACTTAATATTTTTTCAATTTTTATAGTTAAATTGATAAAATATCTAATAAATAAGCATATCCTGAAGTTTCATAAAAAAATTTCATATTTTTTTATAAATTTTTATCATTTTTTTTATTTTTTTATGAATATCGATATTTTCATATTTTAAACCTACGATATTTTCGTCGATACCAATATTTTCATCCATGAACTCAACAGCACTTGGCCCCACTTACAAGATTGATAATGCGGTGAGGCCAACATCCAGCTCGCAGGTTACACAATAGCCCTAGTGGCTTTAGTTCTGTGCCTGGACTTTCTGTTGTTTACTCTTCACTCTCTCCGTCAACTAAGGCGAGAAGAAGACGAAGAAGAACAACTATAATGTCTCGTCGGGAGGATCGGGATTCTGAATCTAAACGACACCGCTCGAGGTTCGATAGGGAACCTAGGTACCTCTTATCTCTTATATGTTTCTGAGTTCTACCAATTTGAATATTTCGAATTTGGGAATTTTTTTTAAGTGGGCTTTTTGGAATTTATAAGCAATGCTTATGAGTTTATGCTATTTGTTGTGGATGCTAAACTACAATTTCAGAAAAATCCCGTCTTTTTCTTGAGATTGGCATGTGAAATAACAATGGCGTTTGTTTGTTTTATGTGAGAGTAGCTGGAAAAAGTGAATTCTGAAATGAATATGGTTTCTAAACAACACTGTTAATATATGTAAATATGCAATGGTGCTGAGTTGAGGATATCCTCAGCTTTTTAAGTTGAGGCCAACTAGGCTTATCTAAAATGGTTGGATTACATGTCACATCAAACATGCTACATCAAACTTGCCATATCAAATACATTTGAGGATATCTTCAACTTAAAAGTTGAGGATAAGAGGGTTTAATCATCTAGAACTGTTTGAATTATATGTATTTGATGTGGTAGGTTTTATGTGATATGTAATCCAAGTTTCTAGATAATCAACTTATCCTCACCTAAGTCGGAATGTGTATATATATATGTGTGTGTGTGTGTATAGTATATTTTATACTTAATTAGACACTGAAATGTTATCTGTTCAATTTATTGATATATATATATATATATATATATATATATATGTATGTATGTATATGTATGTATGAAGATTCATGCCACATGTTGCAAGTCTCTGCCTGTCTATGTTTTGTGTAATATGCCATTTTCTAACTGATTTTATGGTTCGTCACCCAATTAAGTTATTGATGATTGTTTTTTAAATAGTTACTTGTAACAATACATTGAGCTTTGACAGAATTCCACCAATCACTGCAAATGCTTCTGGTATATTGGTGCTGTTTACAATTTATCGTTTTAGAAACATGGGCATTATGAGCAACTGTACTCTTAGAAGGCCTGGCTACCTATCTTTCATTATTTTCTTATCCTCTATGAAGGTTATCTGTCTGTTTTAAAATTTAAAATATTATTTGCCGTTTGAGCATTGGTGAAAGTGCATGTCTTATACTCTTTTAGTGTTTCAATCTTAGAAAGCTAGCATTGTTACTTGATCTTTAATTTTATTTATTTATACAAATTTCTGATGTGTCCTTAGATTTCATGCCTCCTTTTGGTTTGTTATGGGCAATCAACTGAAAACATGTAATGCGTATTTGTGTTTCATTGTACTAATGCTTATTGAAAATAAAAATATGTCATAAATGGAAAATAAGAGAAGCCCAACATGGATTAGTTTTGTGTTTATTCAAGATGTAAAATAAGAGTGTCAAGTTTTATCTAGCATTGGACATTGATTCCAACTGTAACATGGCTTACATTTCTCACTGGTTGATTTTAGTTCTAAGCGGTCTAGAAGAGATGGAAAACCAGCACCGGAGAGGTTACCTAGTGATTCTAATTTGGATGTCAGAAACCACACGGATCAGGATCAAAAGCATCGCCGCCGACTGCAAGATGGATTGCCACTTGACCCCTCCTTAACTCCTGATGCTAAGCTAGATAAAGGGGCTGTGATCAAGGAACCTGACAGGAAATCTAATGGACTTGAAGAAGGAACAAAACATTCCTCCAATCCAACCGAAGCACCACGATCGCGATCTTATTTTCAGGTCTTCTGAAAATTTATAAATTTACTTGACTTATTAAGCTTTGGCTTGCAAACTGATGAACTAATCTACAGCCTTCTATTGTTTCTAGAATCCTTAAATTTTTAGTAGTCTGGTTCCTCTTACAGATTTACCATTTACTGTCTTATCATCAAATGCTTATGGCTACAGATTTTTCTGCTCTATCTAGAATGTCAGTGACTCCATATTACAAGCTCATTAGCACAGATAATGGTTGATGATGCTTTCTGGATGTTTCTATAGAGGGTCATTTATGTAGGTAGTTTGTGTTTACCCCGTAAGTACTGCTGTTATGTTCAGTCCACCAATTTTCAATTGCAGCATTTAGCCTTGGTGAATAGTTTCTTGATATTCACAAATCATCCTCATCATGATCTCTTTTTAAGATTATTAGTCTGCTACTCTATATTCTTTACGATCTTACTTTTGTGGATATAAGATATAAAATAAGTATTTAGTATAGAAGTGAAATGTAATACAGTTTTCTTTTTTGAAAGAAAGAAATAAGGTAGATTACAGTGACCTCTTTTTTTTCTTTATATTTTTTTGTAACATTTCTCTATATTTCCTAAATTTATAAAAAGCTCCTATTTTTGTTGCAATCACATTCCTTTTCGTACATCTAATTTACATGTCAAAATTTCAAAAATTGTGTAGAAGTTAGCATATTGAAGAAAAAAAAAATGAAAATTAAGGAGAGATCTTGTAATTTCTAGAAATACAAAATACAATGGTATATATGAAAAACTTGCAAAAACAAGGTAGATTTGTTGTATTACAATTGGAAAGGTGGACATGAAGAAAAATTAAGTTTTATTTAACTTGTTGATTAAAGGAGAATATGTTGTAGCGGATCTGTTAATTTTATTTTTAAAATAAAAATTTACAGCTATGTATGGAATTTAACCAGATGCTAGGGAGAAAATATGAATTAGAATTTCATTATGGACATGTCAGTCAAAAACATGTTTTAAGCTTCATTTCTAGGTTGGCTTGGAAACTTTGTTGATGTCCAGATTGAAAAATTGCTCAACTAGAAATAGTATTTCTTTGGAGTTAATTTTCTTCATTCCTACTCTTTTTATGTCATCTTCTAGAACTGACATAGGGGGATTGTTGTTCAGCCCCGTGCCTTCAAGTGCCTTCGTGTATATAACAATCTTTAGGCTTGCCTGTGCTTGTCTTTAACAGCACGATAAGCGTGGTAATGCCGGGCAAGTTGGTCGAAGCTCTGGTCGAGGTGCAACCAGTGGTGAGATTCCTATCTTAACTGATCAGTGATAAATTATTATTGCCTGCAAGTTTTACATTTAAGAATAAGAAGGTTTTCTATTTTCTTTTCCTTTTTTGATGTTCTTATTGTTTACTTTTCTTGTTCTGTTTTAGAACGTGGATGGTGGAGGGATTCAAGGGAACAGCATAAAGAAAGGACAGAAAATAAGGCAGGAACTAATGCTACATGGCAGCGAGATGAGAGAGCTAAGGGAGATGAAAAAGGCAGCTGGAACCATGGTGGATTCTTTGAAATGGAGGCTGATCCACCTCCTGCAAGGAAAAGACCTGCATTTAGAGAGAAGAAGATTCAAGCAGACTCTGAAAGTGCTGACAAAGCCCCTGCAGATACTGTAAAGTCGAGCCAACTGGACTGGCCTTCAGAAAGTGGAAAAAAGGAGGGCAGAGGTTACAGTGGCCGCCATTTGGATAGTTCAGAGAAGCCATTTTCAGTAGACAAAACAGCACCATACAGGAGAGAAACACAGAGAGCTGGTTTTCTTTCAAGAGAAAGTTATGGTGGTGGCAATGATGGAAATTATAAGGGAAGAGAGAGATTCAGTGGGGGAAGGCAAGGCTATCGCAGTAGTGGTGCTCAAGCCGAGAAATGGAAACATGATCTATATCACGAGGCTAATAGAAGTCCAACCCCGAAAAATGAAGAGGACCAAATTGCTAAGGTGGAGGCACTCTTGGGTTCATAGGAATGCAGTTGCTTGGTATTGCAAAGTTGTTTTTGTTTTGTTTTTAATCTTCATATGCATTACATCTTCTCATTCGGGGCTCTTTTCAGAATTTTATGTCTTTATAAACATTAAGATAATGAAGGCGTGTTAGTAGAAGCTATTTCATTTATTGGTTTTGCTTGATTTGAATGGCCATGGATGTCATACTCACTAGAAGGTAATTGGTCGTTTAAATGCTGATTATTAATTTTGTTGAAGTTACTGTGACCCTTTCCATTACTTCTAGACTTTCTTCTTATGATGCAAAATTAACAAGTGACCCTTTCTATTATTTTCTTCGAAACCCTATTGCATTTTAGTTGTATCACCGTCTAGAAAGTGGGGAAATTTTATGGTGAAGGATTATTTATTTTCACAAGCTTACGTAACTAATAAGTTATAAAATTACATAAACAAAAGAATTTCTAAGCAAAAACCATACAATGTGATACATTATAGAAGAGTGTTCCAATAGGGCTCCCTTTTTTATTTTATTTTTTTATTAAATAAAATTAAAAAGCAACAGTTGTATGATGGTTAATTGAAGCAGTTAATGGAATCTCCGGTGAATTTGACACTGAGGGCTTGAAAATGTTCCTAGAAATGGTTTTACGAAACCTACTTATTATGTGTTAAAAGGGTTGTAATTTTGCCACATTTGTATTAATGTTTGAAGCAACCTGCATGCATATTTGAGCTTCAAAATATATTAGACTCTAATATTTGTCTAAGGTGTAAATGATTGAGATCAAAATATTCGAAGTTGAAATGTCTGAGAGTGAATTGACTAAGGCTAAAATATCCGAAGTTGAAATATTTGAGAGTGAGATGGCAGAGGATGAAGTGTCATGAGTATGGCCAATATAGCTAGTTCTAATCTCGTTTGAACTATAGTCGGTCTTAATTATGAAGATTTATTTCAACGGTGTCTTTTCCATTTACATAAGACTCGGATTTGAAATCTTATGTTTAAGGGATTTAAGCTCTTTCTCTACTTAGACCAACATATGTTGATAATAGAAATGATATTTTAATGAAACCTACTTATTATGTGTTAAAAATGTGGCAATTTTGCTACACTTGCATTAATGTTTGAAGCAACATGCATGCATATTCAAGTTTCAAAATAAGTTAAACTCTAATATTTGTCTAAAGTGTAAATGATTGAGGTCAAAATATTTGAAGTTAGAATGTCTGAGATTGAATTGATTGAGGCTAAAATGTCCGAAGTCGAAATATTTGAGCGTGAGATGGCAGAGGATGAAGTGTCACGAGCATCGCCAGTATAGCTAGTTCTAATTTCATTTGAACTATGGCCGGGCTTAATTAGGAGGATTTTTCTCAACGGTGTCTTTTCCATTCACATGAAATTCGAATATGAAACTTCATGCTTAAAAAATTTAAGCTCTTTTCACTCAGACCAACACATGTTAATAATATGAATGATATTTTAATGAAACTATAATTATGTTTTATATGGGTTTCTATTTATAATTTTATGGTTTTTGCTGTTCATCACCGATAATAATCTTTATTAGTAAAACTGTAGCTTATATATGACAACTTTTAATTGAAAACATTTAATTATAAAAAAAAAATATCATACACCTTCTAATGCTTACTCTATTTTAAATTATTCTCGTAGATTTTAAAATGTTTCATATACACTCTTCACCATTAATTAATTTCTGTTAAATTTTACAATTAATGGATAAAATGGTAACTAAATATCTAAGAAATTGAAAAGCCAAAATTCTAATGTTAAAATCTTTTTTGTTTCTCTCTCTAACTCCTTGTTTCTTTCTTGAATTGAAATTCAAAATAAAAAATAAAAATGCCCAGATCGCACATGCCCGTTATCTCTTCCTCCTTCTTTAGTTCCAAAAAAAAAAAAAAAAACGGCACCTCCCAAGATCTTCTTCTTCAATTCTCAAAATCACAAAAAAAAAAAAGAAAAAAAAAATTCCAAATCGCACCTTCCCATTGTCCCCTCAACAACCCACTCTCTTTCTCCCTAAACTAAATTAATAATATAAATATTTTTTTTATTATGGAGGAAACGAGTGTAAATAACTAAACTCATTGTTTGAGATGCAATAAGATAAGACTGTTGGAAATATTTTAATTTATATTAATAATTTTTATTTTGATGAATAGCAAGGAATATGATTGATCAAGCTCTCTTTTTTAGACAGAGGACTCGAATTTCTGGTTCAATGCCCTATGCTCTCATTTTTTGTTATTTTTATTATATATATATATATATATATATATATATATATGAATTTGCACTTCAAAGCAGTTTATGGTGAACCAGACAAGAGGAAGAGATTGGATTATAATTTTAGATCCACCTCTTATCAGGCGTTTTTTGGAAGAAAGATTATAAAATTCTGGGCCTACTTTATCTTTCTTTCTGAATTTTTAATCTTGTTCCTTTATACTGGATTAGAGGAGGCGGAAAAAGATTGGCATAAACGACGACCAGAGCCTTCGACCTTGTCACCTTCGATCAGATCTTCAAAGACGTCTTCGATCAGACCTAATTTCTTTAGACTTTGACACCTTCGATCAGATCTACTGTTTATCGCTTAACAAAAAAGGGAAAAAAAATAAATTCCAAAAACTAAGTACCCATTTCTCTACTTTCTTTTTTTTCCTCTATACCCTCTGCTTCTGCTTCAATTTTTCGATCTGTTTGGATATGAATTCTTTTTTTTTTTTTTTTTTTTTTTTTTAAAGTTTTTAATCNTTTTTTTTTTTTTTTTTTCTCTCAAAGATTTGAGGAATCTCCCCACCTTTTTTGTGTTCCAAAAAAGTTGTGGTTTTGTGGCTTAAGCAACGTATGAGTTCTTTGCTGTGAATGCTCTATTTCAAATCCGTTTCTCTAAGTACTTTGTAAATAGTATAGTAAACTAGGCATATTGGAATTATTCATGTTACTCCTGCATTAACTTGTATTTTTGTTACATCCGCTAAATAGTATATGCTGTGCCACTGGTTTGATGATTGTATTAGCTGTACCATTACAGCCACTTTCTTACTTCATCTGCACCTTGATATTATGGTTCATTTATGAGTGCTGGTATTCAATGAATAAATTAGACTAGCTTTCTAATGATCTCCGGACCTGTCAGTTGGGTTTATTAGTGACTATGGTTTTAGCAATACAAGCACTGGCATGTTTTTTCTCCTTATTTTAGCACATTGTGGCTTTTCTATTGTTGGTATTCTCTTGCTCAAGAAGTGTGAAATGGGAATTCTCATGACATTGTGGAAAGATAAGTTTTGGAGGAAAAAGTTGGACAATGGTGACCAGCTACCAGTTTCAACTTTGCCCCGTGAAGATGGAGTGGTTCAGTACAGAACTGGCCCAAGTTCTCCATTGGGAAACAACCTTAGCCCATCCAAGAACAATGTAGCTGCTTCTCCAAGTCCCAGCAGACTTCCAAAGGAATATTATAGTCGAGAGAGGCAACTTTAAACGTTGAAAGAAGAGTCTTCCGTAGGAGGTAAGAATGAAACTATGATCCCACTACTCCATGGTTAATAAAAGAGAAGCCCCATAACCCCGAAAGGGAGAGAAATCTATATAGCATTTGAATGTGGAAACTTGTGAGCATTGATAAGATTTACATGTTTCTTGAGCTGAGTGTATTCATATTGTATTTGAGTTCGTGTGTTCAATTGGAATTAGTAGTTTCCAAATGATTATAAAAACATTTTATTAGTAGAGCTCTACTTTGAGCAATATTTTCTTCAAAGAATCCCTTAGAATATGAGTAGAAAAATGCTAAAAATTCTCTAGTTTTGTTTTATTTTGCTTTGGCTTTACTTGAGGAAGATGATGAAAAGAGAATAAAGAGAAAAAATTTAGAGCTTTTGTTGATTTAAAAATCTGAGCATTTTATTTATCTCATTTCATTGTATTTATAGAGACATTACATTAAACCAAAACACAATATATTTGAAATCAATATGGATAAAATCAACACATCTATCTAATAGTGACATTTTTTTAAGACTATTGAAGACAACTGTAAGTCCCAAAAATGGGAATGCATTTTAGATTATATTCAAACTTTATCCTCAAAATATTCCTTATTTGAGCTCTCCATTGTTGCACACCTCTATCTTATCTAAATAAGTAAAGATAGGTATGTGATTTTGTGTATAGAGCTTCAGTTTCCTCTTTTATGATCTTATAGAACAAATCATTTGAATAGACATAGTATTATCGGACATGGATGAGTCCGAGCATAAAACTTCTTCACTGAGGTTTTGGGCATGATCGGACATTCCGTGAGTGTGTCTAAGACATTTTGAGAAAAAAACTTCTAAGACATAAATATTACCTTCAGACAAAATGCCTCAGACAATTTCACTCAGACACTTCTTACTTTCAAACATTAGCCTCTGATATTTTTTGCCTCATCCATTTACACCTCATACAGATGTTAAGACCAGGCTTAGTTTGAGGTTTGGACATGCATACATGTTGTCTCAGGCATGTCTACAAGTGTGGAGAAATTGCCACCCTTTTAACAATTCTACATGAGAATTTTGCACAAGACATTGAGAAGATCTTTCAATGCTTCAAACTTGTTCTCGGAAGAGGCTTTGTAAATATATCAACTACATTATATTCCGATTGAACATATTCTAACTTTACTTTTCCATTTGCCTTAAACTTCTTCAATGAATGGTATTTCATTGGTATATGCTTATTCTTTCCATGTTGAACTAGATTCTTTGCAATAGATATTGCTGAAGTGTTGTCAAACTTAGTGATAGTTGCTCCTTTTCGCTCATCACCCAAATCCTTCATCAGTTTTCTTAGCCATATATATTGATTTGCTGCAGCCAAGCATGAAATGAACTCTGCCTCAATAGTGCTTTGAGCAGTAGTTCTTTGCTTCTTAGAGTTCCATGAGAATGTGCCACTTCCAAGTATAAACATGTACTTTGAGGTACTCTTCATGTCATCCATGCTTCTAGCATAATCATTATCCGAAGAAACCATAAAGAAATCACTTGACCTTGCTTTCATACTGCACTCTATAGTGACTGGTCCCTCTCAAACACTTCATAATTTAAAAAGCTCTTTCATAGTGAGCATATGAAGGGGTTTGCATATACCGAGATAAAACACACACATCATACATAATATTTGGTCTAGATGAGCAAACATAAAGTAGGCTTCCAATCAAACTTTTAAAGGTTGATGGATTTATCTTTGGGGTGCCATTTTCCTTGAGAAATTTCTCAATTTGGTTCCTCAGTGTTGTCATGGCATTGCATCTATCCATGTCAAATTTCTTCATTATGTCATTGATATATTTTTCTTGAGAGATGAAGATGCCCCAAACATTTTGTTTAACTTCCACTCAGAGGAAATAGTTCACCTCTCTCAAACTTGACATTTCAAACTGATTTTCAAGCTCAACCTTAAACTTCTCAATTTTATCTAAGTTTCCTTCAGTCACCAGTAGATCATCCACATAGAGAGAGACCACCATCACGCTTCCTCAGCTCTTCACATGTAAGGCTGGCTCGTTCGGACTCCTCACGAATCTGTGCTTCAGCAAATAACCATCTATACTTCCATACCAAGCTCTAAGAACTTGCTTAGTTTGTATAAAGCCTTGTGATGCTTATATATTTTATCTTTACTTCCTTTGACTATGAACTTTTCAGGTTGTTAGACACATACTTTTTCTTTTAGTATTCCGTTCAAAAAGGATGACTTCACAAGAAGATGGAAGACCTTCCGTTGATTGCATGCCAAGATTGCAAGAATAAGTCTGATAGTTTCCATTCTTGCAACCAGAGCAAATATCTCCCCATAGTCAATGCCAGCTTTCTGAGCATAACCCTTCACTACCAATCTAGCTTTGTGTTTGTTGATGGAATCGTTTGGATTATAGTTGGTTCGAAATATCCATTTGACTCTAATAACATGCTTATTCTTTTTTGGCTTGGTCACTAAACTCCATGTTGCATTATTCTCTATCATCTACATCACAGACTTCATTACATCTCTCAATTTCTTTTTCTGAAAAGCTTCTTTGACTCTTGTCGGATCACTTAGACAACATTACACCTATCTTATATTTCATTTAAGGGTCGGATCCCCCTTTTAGCATAAACTATGTCTAAGTCTGAGACAATTGTCATCTCTCGGACATTATCATTATCATAGTCTCAGATATCATCACCAAAATGGATGTCTCAAACATTTTGGATGCCTCGGACATCACCATTGAATCTAGCATCATCATCTTTGTTGTTATTGTCTTGGACATCATCCTCGGAATTTTTGTCTTGGACATCAGTATGTCCATTCAGGCATAACTCATCCTTATTCCAATTCCATCTCATCTCTTGATCAAACTTCACATTTCGGCTTAGAAGAAGTTTTTGAGTTTCACTGTTGTACACTTGAAAACCCTTGGTCACATCACTATATCTGACCAAGACAACAATTTAAGCTCTTTTGTCCAACTTATCTCTATTCTCTTCAACAACATGAAGGTAGCAAAAACTACCAAAGATTTTCAGGTGCTCAAAAGAGGGTTGTATCAATGCCAAAGCTCAAACAGGTTCTTGTCTCCTACGTTTTTGGAGAATTTGCGATCTTGGATGGAAGTTAAGATATTGACTGCCTCAACCAAGAACTTCTTCAGCATTTTGCTTTCAAAAAGAAAGCAGCGAGCTATCTTTATGATGGTATGGTTTCTTTTTACAGACACACCATTTGTTGTAGTGTGTATGGTGTAGTGAATTGATGTATGAGTCTTCTCTTCTTGCATATTTGTAGGAAAGCCTGACTAGTGTATTATCCTCCGTTGTCTGACCTTACACTCTTCATACTGCCCGACTGATTCTTCACCAGCTTTCTAAACTCATCAAATCTCTAGGACACTTGTGATTTATGAGTTAGAAAATATACACAACACATTCGTGAATAATTATCTTTGAAAGTAAGAAAGTATCTACTTCTATGTATAGAAGGTATACTTATGGGTCCACAAACATCTGAGTGAATCAGGTCTAATTTTGTCTTAACTCTTCCTAGGCTGACTTTGGAAAATTGGAGTTTAGTTTGTTTCCCTTGTTGACATACATCATGCATTTTTTATTCCTCACTCACATGAGACATATCTTTAACTAAGGCATATGTTCTCTTCATAGCCTTAGCTGGAGTGTCCGAGTCTTTGGTACTCAAGGTTTGGTCTAAGTAAATCCTAAAGCTCTTGTTCTACAAAGTTACCTTAAATATTTCATTTTTATTTGAGTATACTATTGTGCATGTATTGTCCAAAAATGTAAGTGTATAGTTCTTCTCTAGCAACTATCCTACACTTAGTAGATTTTCATATAGAGAAGAAATGTAAAGGACATTTTAAATAATTTTGTACCTCTTGCCGTTTTCATGACTACATCTCATCTTCCTTCCACATCCATGTAGCTTTCATTTTCGATCTTCACTTGAAAATTCTTATCTAGGTTCTTGAATTATCTTTCATTGTAAGACATATGGTTAGAACAACCATTGTTAACCACCCAACCTAGCTTTTCCTTGGATGTGCCAAGGAATGTGGTAAAAAAGAGATTCTCATTTTCATCGTCATCCAAAGAAATTCTCATCTTCATCGTCATCCATTTCTTCATTGAAAAACATTAGCATGTTGTCTACCTCTTTGCCTCAAACCCTTTTATCTTAGAAAATTTTGTCTCGAATTATTTTTCTTTGGCTTAGACAATTGTCTGCACACTTGTCCCACTTGTCCTTTCTGATGGCATTTCGTGTATAGCGCATCAGATCTCCATTAACAACTTGCTGGAGCATGTATGAGCTTCTTGCAATGAGGACAAGGTGGAAAGTTTCCTCTCAGCTGTGCCCTGTTAGGATCTCTTCTTGGAACATTTGTCATGAGCCTCATACTACTTTGCCTCGGACGTTTTTATTGTTAAATTTGTTGTCTGGAGTAAAATGCACTCTCCATAGACTATTCATTTCTTATCTGCCTTTTTTGCGCAGTAGCTTGGAATACATTGATCAATTCTAAAATGTTAATCTCACTCAAGTTTTGAGACTCTTTCAAAAAGTATATTTTTGATTCAAACTTTTCAGAAAGACTTTGTAGAACCTTCTCCACAATCCGTTGGTCTTTAAGCTCCTCTCCTAGGACTCGAATTTGATTCACCACTTTGAGTAGCCAATCAATGAACTCCTTCACATACTCAAACTCCATTTTCAGAGTCTCACACTTTTTTCCCAGGTTGAGGATTCTATATGTCTCAACCTTGTACTTCATTGGAACTCTTTTTGAAGCTTGCCCTAAGCTTCCTTGGCTATTTCACAAGTCATGATCTTTGTGAATATTGTACCACCAACATTTGTCACATCTCAAAGGAAAAATGCCTTTAAGATATGCCTTCATCTTTATGCTCCAAATATCATAGTTTAGTCCGTCAAATATGGGTGGTGTCGCAGCTGAATAACTTGAAGAGGCCATTCGAAAAAGGTATTTGAATGAGGTGTTTTCTGGTTATTTTGGATGATGTATTTTCGAGTATTTTGGATGAGGTATTTTCTGAGTATTTTGGATGAGGTGTTTTTTGGTTATTATGGATGAGGTGTTTTCTTGATTCTTACTGAGTGTTTTGGTTCACTTTTGTGTTGAAACTTGCAAATGGTAACATTCAAAAATCGTAGAAAAAAGAGACCTCATACACATAACTTATTGGATCTTTATTGTTCCAATACCAAATCTGTTAGGTTTTTGGTGTTTGGCTAAGATATTCTCAGAGAGAAATGTTAGTAACTTTTTTTTTTTTTTTTTTTGCCTTTGCTTGAGGAAGAAAACGATGAGAGAAAGAAGAGATAAGGAAGAGAGAAAATATGGAGCTTTATTATTGTAAAAATCTCAACATTTCATTCATTTCATTTCATTGTATTTATAAAGACATTATATTGCATTAAACTAAAACATAATATATTTGAAATCCATATAGATAAAATTAAACCATCCACCTGATAGTGATATTTTTCTTAGGGCTGTTGAAGAGAATTGTAGTTGCCTAAAATAGGAAGTCATTTTAGATT
Organism: Ochetophila trinervis; assembly: GCA_003254975.1. NCBI lineage: Eukaryota > Viridiplantae > Streptophyta > Magnoliopsida > Rosales > Rhamnaceae > Ochetophila > Ochetophila trinervis. Next base: position 46,817 of record QANX01006409.1, on the reverse strand, counting down.
ATATCTAAACTTTATCCTTAAAATATAGCATATTTGAGCTCTCTATTGCTGCACACCTCTACCATACCCAAAAAAGTAAAGGTAAGTATATTATTTTATGTGTAGAGCTTTAGTTTCCTCTTTGATAATTTTCTTGGTCAAACCATTTGAACAAACATAGTATTCTCATACATGGATGAGTCCGAGCATAAGACTTCTTATTTGAAGCTTTGGACATGATCAGACATTTTATGAGTGGGTCTCGGACATTTTGAGAGAAAGACTTCTAAGACATAAATATTACCCTCGGACATTTTTTGCCTCAGCCATTTACACCTCAGATAGATTTTAGAGTTAGGCTTATTTTGAGGCTTAGATATGCATGCATGTTACCTCGAACATGCATACAAATGTGGTAAAATTGCCACTCTTTTAACTGATATTTCCTTCAGGGTAGTAAACTATTATTTGCAACATATGTAAAAGTGACGGGGATCAAATAGACCCTGAAATTTAAAAGAAAACCAAAATGGATTATGATAGAGATGTTAAGAGGAAAAAGTTAATAGGTTTTGACCCATGACTTTGACTCCAATCTCCACCCATGCATAATCCTATAGGAAGGGTAAGGATTTGGGCTTTCACTTGTTTTTTTGTTTTTTGTAACTTCTTGATCATTTGTAATTCTATAATATAAGAAAGATTCAATATTGGGGAAACATTGAATATGTATGTATATCATTCTCTAATAGTGGATCTCATTCCACGGTTTTGTGAGCTAGTTTACTCGATGTTTTAAATTCGCAGTCAACAATCTTTGCTGAGTTGCTTTTATATCCTAAATAGTCATCCATCAAGCAATTCATATTCAATTGTGCTTTTATTATATTTTCAATAAATTAAAAATAGTCCAATCCAGTCATGTTTTACACCAAACACAAGATATCATATTCTTTTATCCAATTCAGATATGCACAAAAAGTAGGACATTATAAAATATATTTAATCATGCATTTTCCAATCCAGTCCAATCCTATCATCCATATCCTTTCTGTTGTAACAATTTTGCCACACACAAGACGAAGCATGCCAGAAAAGCGGAGACAAATGTCCGAGACAAGGAAGGCTGTTACAATTGTTCGAGACAAGAAAGATTGAGACAAATGTCCGAGACAAGAAAGACTGAGACAAATGTCCAAGCCAAAAAATGCTGAGACAAAAAAGGCTGAGCAAATATTCGAGGCTGAAATGTTTGAGAGTGAAATGGACAATGATGAAGTGTCAGATGTTGAAATGTTCGATGTTGCAATATCTAAGGTTGCAATGTCCAAGGATGAAATATCTTAATCCTTATATTAATCTGAGGCATTTTGTTTGAGGCTAATATTTTAAGCCAAGTCAATAATGTTTTCCCTTAGAATATTCGAGACTAGCTCTCGTTATGTCTGAGACAACAATTTCCAAGAAAAATATGTTTAAGACAACTATGTCCGACATTAGAACGATTGAGACTAATATGACGACAACAATAATGCCAGGACAAGCAAAGAGCCCAAGACAAGCAAATAGTCTGAGACAAACAAAGTCTTTGAGACAAGCCCCATTGCATATGCAAGAAAATGCATGGAAGTCCGAGACAAGCATGATGACTTTTGATGCACACAGGCGTAGTCCACTCCCAGCGTTCATCGTTGCCCTGCCTGCCTCGCTGCACACCTCGCTTATGCACGCTACACACACACATGTCCGGGCCCCACCTACTGCATGCCTTGCATCATAAACCCCCTCGGTGGCATGTTGGGCCTCCACCCCTGCCATGCACCATCCTCATGGCTATTGTCTTGCTCTACCAAGGATGTGCCAATCACAGACACACCCCCACTCAATGCCTCGGCATAGGCAAAGCTGCCATACGTTGGCTGGATGCCAAGCATCTAAGGGGCTAACAAACCACCCCATTTGAAGAAGCCAACGTCCTTGTTGGTAGGGTCTTCACATAGTCCGAAACTTGTTTTTCGAATCGCCAAAGCGTCACGTCTCTTTCCCAGCTTGCATATATGCCTCACTTTTCCCCTTCCATAGAACAAGATAATTTGTTCTCTTGTTCAGCTTGTTGTGTCCCTGCACTCTATGATCAATGATCTTATCAATCACCTTCCCAAAAGTTTTCTGAATCACAGGGGTGAATTTTTGCTTGGACCCTTGTACTATAGTCCACATCCTCATAAAAAGGCTTTAAAAAGCTCACATGAAAGGTAGGATGGATCTTCAACCTTGGAGGCAGATCCAACCTATAGGCAACATTCCCAACTTTCTTCTTTACTGTAAAAGGACCATCATACTTTGCAATCAGTCCTCTATACACATTCTTGCCAATAAGTTGCTTCCAAATTTATGGCGTCAACTTCATGAAAACCTTATCACCAACATTAAATTCCAATGAAAGTCAATGTTTATCCGCATACTTTTTCATCATCCTTTGTGCTTTCCCCAAGCTATCTTTAGCTTGTGCCAACCTATCTTGCTTCTCAAATACAAACCGATAAATAGCTGGACAAGTTTTGATCTTCCTTGTCTTAGCAACATCACTAGGCGACAAAGGCTGCTATCCCCTTGCAATCTCAGCAGGACTAAGGCCAGTTTTTGAAGATTTGTGTACGTTGTAGCAAAACATCCAGCAAATCCACCCAATTCCTTTAGCTAGTAGTCACATAGTGTCTCAAGTGTTCCTCCACCAAAGAATTTACCCTATCTGTTTGGCCATCCGTCTGTGAATGGTTTATTATGGAAAAATTCAACTTCGAACCCAGCAAACTAAACAGTGTGGTCCAAAACCTTTTTGTGAACCGAGCATCCCGATCACTCACAATGTCTTTGGGGAAACCGAAATATTTCACAAAGTGTTAGTAAAATAACTTAGCTGCTTGGTCAGCTGTGAAGCCATGAGGGGCTGCAATGAAGACTGCATACTTCAAGATTCGATAAACCACCACCAATATACACCGCATACTTGCCACCTTATGAAAACTTACAACAAAATCCATAGAAATGGAAGCAAGAAGGCTTACTTGGAATAGGTAAGGGTTGCAGTAAACATGCCTCTATCATCCTCTCCACCTTGTCTTGTTGACACACAAGACAAGTCTTTACATAAGCTTCCACCTCTTGTTCCATTTTTTGCCAGTACCACAACTTTGTCATCCAAGCTACCATCCTGTCCACCTCTGGGTGTCCAGCCCACATAGCATCGTGATTCTCATGTAGGAGATCCCTTCGTAGATCACCTCCTGTAGGAACATAAACTCACCCCACACGAGCATAGATTAAGTCATCCTCAATCCAATACCTCTTCAATAAGCCTTCGATGATTTCTTGTTTCAGCTTGGTGTATGCAACATCAGTTGCTGCTTAAGCCCGCACTCGCTCAAGGAAATCTATCTCCATAGTGGTGATGGCAGCCATATACTCAGCCACAACCTTCCTACTCAATGCATCAGCCACCAAGTTTTGCTTTCCCAGTCTATGCACCCACTCAAAGTGAAATTCACCCAGAAACTTTTGCCATCGAGCTTGCTTAGGAGGAAGCTTTTTCTGCTTTTTGAAATAGGTGTTAGCAACATTGTCAGTCACTACTGTGAACTTAGTACCCAGCAAGTAGTGCCTCCATGTATCAAGACAGTGCACCACATCAGTCATTTCTTTCTCATGAGCTGAATACAGTTGCTCAGCTTCCTTCAATTTTCGACTCTCAAAGGCAACCAGATGATCATCTGGCACCAACACCGCACCAACACCACACCAATAGCACGGTCAGAAGCATCAATGTGCACTTCAAATGGAAGGCTGAAGTCTGCCAACTTCAACATTGGTTCCGTAGATATTGCCTCCTTCAAGTCATCAAGTGAAGCTTGACACTCCGCTGTCCAAACCCACTTTGCTTCCTCTTTCAACAGATCCGTCCATACACTAACCATCTTTGAGTAGCCCTTGATAAATCAACGGTAATAGTTAGCCAAACCAAGAAAGGACCGAAGCTCGGTCACTTTGGATGGAATATGCCACTCCCTAATGGCTTTAATCTCTCTTTCATCCATTCTAATATGCTCATTACTCACCCAATGTCCAAGGAACATCACCTCTAGTTTGTAAAACTCACATTTTTCCTTCTTTACATATAGTTTCTTCTGCCTCAACTTGGAGAACACCTTTGTCAAATGCTTCACATGTGCCTCCAAGGTCTCACTATATATCACAATATCATCCAAATATACCACCACAAAACGATCTAGAAACTCATATAACACATCATTCATAAGGTTACAAAACATTGCAGGCGCATTAGTAAGCCTAAAGGGCATAACCAAAAATTCATAGGATCCATACCTTGTCACACGAGCTATTTTGGCCTCATCACCAACAGCAATTCTCACTTGCCAATAACCTGCCCTCAAGTCCAGCTTAGTGATGTAGCTGGCCCTTGACAACCTACCAAACAAATCAGATACATTAGGAGGGTATTCGTTATTGATTGTTACCTTGTTCAAAGCACGATAAAAATAGAAATAAATAAAAACAGTAAACAAAATATTTAAAAAAATAAAAACGGAAACAACTAAAAACCCTAAGAACACAAAAATTATTAGTAAAAGTTGAATTGGGAATGACATTGTCAACTATTTACTAGTTGGTTGTGAAGGTCTTCAACAAATCCAACTCCAATCTTTAATAAGTATTCATTACGCAATTATAGTCAATTAAAATTTTTTCAATATAATTTTAACAAAAAATACAATTCAATTCAACTAAAATTATTTGTTTAACGATAATTAAAATCAATTTGGATTTGTTGTTTTTATCAATTTTTATTGATTGATGTACTCAATTTAAAAACTGTAATTAATATTAAATGTTTAAAAAATAGTAAAAATATAAATTTTTTAACAGTATAAAAAAATATTTAGAAACTCAATTTTCTAATCCCAAAATTATTTAATATTCAAAACACCAAGTCAAAATGAAATAAAAAAGTATCAATATATATATATATCCAAAATTATTATTAATTAAATATTGAGAACCATGAAATCTCCTTAAATTAAATATTTAATAAACAATATAAAAGGCCAATACACTCTAACTTGACCCAGATCACCAACACAACCCAAACCACTTTAATGCCCTCGCTACAAGGCCAGGCGAAAGTATAGCCTAAACTCAGTGTAAATAAATGATATGTTTAATTGATTCTCAATCAATGTGGTATTTATTACCTATTAAACTTGCAATGAGATTTCAAGTTTATATACTATATTATATTAGGAGTAAAAACTCAAGTTTTGGGTTTGTCCTAGTCTGGATTAGTATTTGTTAATGATACGAATACATGCCTCGTGTATTTGTTGTGGCTATGCTGGTAGGCAAGAATGGCGCTGTTGCTGCTGATGAACCGGAGAAAGAGGCCTCTTCGATTAAAACAATTTGGTCATTGGGTCATCTTCAGAGGTTTTGATAGATGCTAAAGTTTTATATTTTTTGTTCTCTGTGGCTTTTTCTTTTTTTCTTTTTTGTATTGGTTTGGATTTAACATTTAGATGTGAAACTGAAAGATGCTTGAGAGATATTTTATGAATAGTGCTTAACCTCTCCTATAAATACCATGCAACATTGACACATTCACTACCACCAACACCATCACAATCACCACCAGCCGCATATCACAAGCCCTCAAGGCTGTGGTAATTCCACTCTCACGGCAACATTAGTATTTCTAGGTTTTTATTTAGTTTTTAAGGGTTATCACATAGATAAGTTGTGCTACACAAAGCTGAAATCAAGGAGGAGAAATTTGGCTAGCACATTGGAGGAATCAACCTTGTGATTTTGGATCATAGTTTGGATAAGCCAAGAAGAGAAGATTGAGGACTAAAATCCAGCAGCCATCAACTTTGGATTTGATTCTATACTCTTATTCTCTTTGTTATTTAATGTATATTGTCTCTTAATTATTTGATAGATATTATAGAGATGATGTGTAACTAATTTTCTATGAGGATTATGATGTAGCCCTAATATGACTATTTAATGTTTAAAGCATATTTGAGTTGGATTCATGCTTACGGTTAATATTTCATTGTAGTTCTTAATGCTTCCATGAAAAAGTAGATAGATAAAGTATTTATATTGGCGAAGAAATAAGGGATATAGATATAGATGGGCAATGAAATACAGGGTAATAGAAATATTGCATGTCTTAGTGACAACTTTAACAAGATTTGTTTTGGGTTTGCATTTCTTAGGGCTTAAATTTCGGTATTTAGATTAGAGATAATTAAATACTTTGTGCTTGCTAGATTAGAATGCATTGAGAAATAAACTTCTAGTCATTTGTGGTTAAAGAGGCGTTAACCTATGAATCTATAATGCATTAGGACTAAATATGAGTAATAGTGGTGAAGTTATAATCCTTGTTTAGTAAAACCTTTGAAATACTTGCTTGCGGCTTTGTTTTCAATTTTAATATTGCTTACTTTTAATTCATGCTTTGCAACTCAAACAATCAATCAATCAACACTCTTTTTATTTTTATTAATTTGTTTAACAATTGATTTATCATTAAAACTAGAGACATTATTTCTCGTGAGATCATACAGGTTCTCTCTAAGAAATCCGCTTTATTACTTGTTGGTTCGTGCACTTGCAAGTTAATCAAAATTAGACCACAACAATGATCATGCGGGACATAAAAACAAATAATGTTATTCAAGAAAATTTAATAGAGATGGTACTAATTACTAACATTTTAATACTCAATAAGAATTGATAATTATTAGTTTATACTTATTTAAACTATTTGTTTGGTCTGCATGTGTAGTTTCAAGATGTGATTTGGACCAAGCAGTACGTATATAGTTTTAGAGCAAAATAAACAGCTACTTTTCTCCCATTTATAAAATCAAAGTAAGATAGCATTTTCCAGTTTTATATATATATATATATATATATATACACTTCTAGGTGACAAAAAATAATATCGCAATTAATTATCGTATTTATGGAAATATATTATTGTATGTAATTTTGTTATTCGAATTATTCTTATATATTTGCATTTTTTTCTCATTTGTATTTTTTATTAGTGATTGATTCTCATTTTTACTAAATTAATCATTTCCAATAAATTATTCATTATTTTAATAAAAGATAATGAAATTTAAATTTGTTTAATTTTAATTAATAATATTTATTAATTTAAATTAATTTTATAAAATACTCAAATAAGATTTTAAGATATAATCATTTATTGGAACTCTAAATTATAACTGTAAATTAAATTCTTTTAAATTAATTTGAACTATTAAAATATAAATTAAAAAAATCATTTAATTTGTCACTAAAATTAAATTTGAATTATTCAGCAACGTATTTATAGGATTTAACAATTCTAATGGTAGTCTTACAAAGAAATAATGAAGAATTATACTGGCTTTGCACAAGTTCAAATTAAAACAAGGTAGAACGAAACTTTTCAAACCAAGCCCGTGGAGCTTGTTTTAATCCATACAACAAACGATTCAACTTACAAACTTCTAAAATAGAAGAGGAAAACAAACCAGAAGGAGTTGTCATGTAAATTTCCTCTTTGAGATCACAATGGAGAAGAGCATTTTTGACATAATTATTGAAGTTTCCAACCATGTGAGGCAGCAATAGAAATAATTGTACGAACTGTAGTCATTTTGGCCATAGGAGCAAATGTCTCCTCATGGTAGATGCCATACTCTTGTTTATTACCCAATGCAACTAATCGAGCCTTGTAGCAATCCAATGACCCATCAAATCAAAGTTTAACTGAGTAAGCCCATTTACACCCAATGGGTTTGACATCATGTGGACATGGAACAATGTTTCAAGTTTGATTCTCCTCAAAGGCACAGAGTTTCTCCTGCATTGCTCTGTGCCAACAATTTTGTTTTGATGCTTGTGAATATTTAGATGGAATGGAAATGGAGGAGAAAGTAGTGGTAAATGATGTCTGATAAGAGTCATATCGCTGAGGAGGACGAGAAACTCGGGAAGACCTTCTTAGGATAGGTGGAGCATAATTAGTTGGCGGGGTTGGATTGGGAGGCGCTAGTGGGGAAAGACGTCACTAGTACACGAAATCCAGGCTTGAAACGTTCAGTTTCAGAAACATCATCATCAAAATTACAGAGAATACCAACTTTAGAGAATGAGTGAACATGAGTTCGAAAGAAAAATTGTTTTTCAAAGAAAACAACATTCCGAGAAATGCAAATTCTCTTCGATTTAGGATCATAGCAAGAAAAACCTTTGTGATTAGTGATAGACCCCATAAATGCACATTTAACAGATTGAGTAGAAGTCTATGACGTTCAAGAGAAGGCAAATGAACAAAACAAACACAGAAGCAAGAAGGGAGAATTTGGCCAGCAAGCTTTAAGAGGATTTAACCTTGCTTTGGAAACATATTTTGAAGAGCATTTGAAGGAAGAACAAGAAAAATAATTTGGTTAGCCATAAGCTCTAGGTTTGCTTTCTTTTCTTCTTCTTTTTTTCATTCATAATATGTTTTGTTTTGATTTATTGATGACTATTTCTAACAACATGAGTAGCTAAGCTTTTATGAGGATTATGATGTAGCCCTATCATAAATATTTAGTTTTTTTAATGCATGATTAATTTTAAATCATACTAATAGTTAACATTTCATTGTTGATTCTTAATGCTTTCACGAAAAGGATATCTTGTTGTTTGCAATGAAATACATGGTAGATATGGATATCATCATTCCTAGTGACACCTTAACAAGAACTTAATATGTTTGCATGTCTTAGGGCTTAAATTTGATAATTTAGATTGGGGACGATTAAACTATCTTGTGCTTGCTAGATCATGATGCATTGAAGGATCAACTCTTGGTCACTTTAGGTTAAGAGGGGTTAAACAATGAATATGTCATGCATCAAAACTAAACAGGATTAATAATGGTAACGTCATAATCCTTGTTCCATCAATAATTTGACAAATTTACTTTGCTTTCTTAATTGCATTCTATTTAATTTTTCTTTGCTTTACAAAACTATCCAATCAAACAATCATTTCTCTTTTACTCTTCTAGATTCAATTAGCTGTAGAATTTATTTTCAATACTAGAGACATTATTCCTTTGGTATCGATATTTGATTTTCATTAATAAGATCACTTTATTACTTCTTGATTTATGAAATTGCGAGTAATCTAATTTTTACCAAAATAAGTTTTTGGCGCCGTTTATGGAAAATAATTATTTTTAGTGTTGATTTATTTTTATTATTGATTAAATTTCTGTATTTAGGTTAATATTTGTTTTTAATTTTTTCTAGGTTCAATTTTGGCCCTTGAACAACAACAATTGGAAAGCTTTCTTGGATCCAAAGCAGTTCAATTTGACTTTGACGAGGGAGCAAATTGAAGAAGCTAAGTAGACGTAATTTCTAGTTGAATTAATTTTTGTGTTTAGGTTTTTTTTTTTAATTGTTTTCAGTTTTTTATTTTAAAACAATATTTGTTGCTTTATTTTTGTTTTTGATTTTTAGGATTTTAATTAATGCATTTTGATTTTTGTTTAGTTGTTAGTTGATTATATATTTGCTTCTATAAAATATTTCAAAAATTGATTTGTTTTAAAAACAATTATTGCACTTTTGTTTTTATTTTTAGCTTGATTTGTTTGTTGTTTTTAGATTTATTTTGCTCTAGGTTTGTGTTTACATTGAGTTTTAGTTAGTTTGCATTTAGTTATAATCTTTTGAACTTTATTAGTTTGTTTAAATTGTTTTTTAGCTTTAATTTTAGTTGCTGGATATTTATTTTTATTAGTTTAAATTTATGTTGTTCATTTGTTTTTCTAGTTTTTCGTTTTTGTTGATTTAGTTTATGAGTTGCCAATTGATAGTGAACTTTTTGAGAGAGATTTGAGGAGATTAAGGAGAAGTAAAGTTATAAAGACTTTGTTTACGAATATTGTAAGAGAAGATATTATGGAAAATCAAGAAATTTTGTAATTCCTAAAGTTCCTAAAAATCAAGATTATAGGACCATTACAGATTATGCTGCACCTAGAGGAATTGAACATTTGTCATGTATTAAGAGACCACCCATTAATGCCTCTAGTTTTGAGGTCTAACCTATTACAAAGTCTATGCTTAATAATTACCAATTTGGAAGGTTACCTAGTGAGGATCCTAATTAACATATGTCAAATTTCTGTAATATATGTGAGTTAGTTTAATACAATGGAATTACTGAGAATAGTGTTAGCTTAGATTGTTTCCTTTTTCCTTAAGGGATAGAGTTAAGAGTTGGTTGCAATCTTTACCTCCAAGGAGTATTACCACTTTGGATGATTTAGCTTTTAAATTCTTGATTAATTATTTTTCACCTACTAAAACTGTTAAGCTTAAGAATGAGACTAATAATTTTCACCAATTTGATAGAGATTCATTATATGAGGTTGGAAAAGATTGAAAAAATTACTTAGAAAGTGTCCATACCATGGAATATCCATGTAGAGTGAAGTCTAAACTTTTTTATAATGGATTTAATTATATAACAAGGAATAACTTGGATGCAGCTGCAGATGACGCTTTGTTAAATAAATCTCAAAATCATGCATACGAGCTGTTAGAAGAGATGGCTATCAACAATTTGCAGTGGACAAGTGAGAGGAGTCAAAATCTTATGAAAACCAGGGTTGTCCAAGAAGAAGATATGATAGCAAAATTGAGTGCTCAAGTTGCAAATCTCACAAAGCAATTTGAGATCTTGGGTTCCAACAATTTAAATAAATTTTTAATTTTAATTGTTGTGAATATTGCTTGGGATTATCATCAAAATGTTAATTTTCAAGTAGAAAATCATTTTGCTCAATATAGTGAATTTAATGATGTTAATTTTGTAGAAAATTTTCTGACAAGACAATAATAATATTAACCCATTCTCTAACACTTACAATCTGGGATGGAGAAACAATCTAACTTTTTTATGTAGAGACAATTCAAAGCCCTAGGAGAACAACAAAGATGAATCTATCAAATCCCTCTACAACAATATCAACAATTTCAATCCTCGAATTTACAAAAGACTTGTCAACCTCAATCTCAATTTGAATCTCAGAATTCTTTTCTCTCTGATTTATCTTTACTTGAGCAATCTATGTTAAGGATGACTGAAAATTCTAATACTTTTATACAGAAAACCAAGGCAGTAATATTCAAATAGGGCAACTCGCTCAATCTATCCAAATACCAAAGGGCACTTTTCCAAGCCAAACAAAGTTCAATCCAAAGAAGGTTGTCTAGGTGGCTGAATTAAGAAGTGGAAAAAGATTGGATGTGCCCTTTGTCACAAAGGAATTTCAATGTACTCAAGTTAAGAGAATTTCATGCGAAAAGTAGATCATTCACTTAGAGGTCAGTGACATGGAAGATTCAGCCAAGGAAGAGAAAATTCAAGCAAATTTTGGGAAGGAAGCCAAAAATGAAGAATTGATGGATGAGGAAGATCTAGAATAGCATATCTGGACCTATAATGAAGAGGTATAAGAAAAGAGGATGGTAAAAATGGATCTGGCCTTAGAAAAAGGGAAAAAAATCTAAAAATCCTAAGGAGGTGGTGGTCGAGAATTTGCATAATGATACTTTGAACATCGATGAACCAACTGAAAAATATGCTAAGGAGAGCATAAGTTCTAATGAAATTGGTGAAGAACGTGAAGAAGTCGATATGCCTGAGCATCTTGTTTTAGATAAAGAAAGGAAAAGAATGATGAGTTTTAGATGAGATGACCTAGATGAAAGTAGTTCTTTTGATGAAGATGACTTTCATTCCAAATATGGCCCTAACCAAGCTTATGAAGGAGTTATTTTTCTTGATCAAAAAGTAATTGATGGTAAAATTAAAAAGAGAGAGAGAGAGAGGCCGAAAAAAGAAGAAAATAAGGAGAACAAGAGAGTGATGAATACCAAGATTTTCCAAGGAAATTACAAGATCCTAGGAAGTTTACTTTTCATTGAACTATTATAGGTTATGAATTTTCCAAAGCTTTATGGGATCTTGGAGCTGCTACTAATGTTAATGCCTTTTTTAATTTTCATGAGTTTAGGTTACAAATGGCTCCATTCAACCCAGATGAGATTAGTTTGGGCAAAAACAGTAATGTTCGAGTAGAAAGTATCATGGAGAATGTTCGACTAGAAGTTGTATCTCTTGAATATAGGATGGATTTTAGAGTAATTAAGATTAAGGATCATAATGCTTCATTGATATTTGGTAGGCCATTCTTAGCAACTAGTAGGACTAAGATTGATATTTGGAGGAAAAAACGTTGGAGCTACTAATTGAAGATGGCCTTACTAGAGAAACTTTTTACATGGATTGACCTTCGCAAGTGAAAAGATAATAAAAAGGGAAGTTATCTAAGAAGCTAGAAGATCAAGAAAGGTTTGAAATATCTTGCATCATTGGAAGAACAAAGTAATCAAATTGTCTATTAGATTTGGATGCATCTATGAACGTGATGGATAATGATATTGCAAAGAAACTAGGTTTGAAGTTGACACCAATCACCATGACTGTGAGTATGGCCGATCAAAGCAAAATGTGTCTTTTAGGGATAGCAATGAATGTTAGGCTAGAGGTTGGTATATTTTCATTCTTAGTTGCTTGTGTGGTGTTAATGAGAGTAATGGAGTAATTTTAGATGCCTCTTTTTTCGCTATAAGAAAGTCAAAGATTGATGTATGCAAAGGTACTTTAAAGTTAAAACATAGTTCTACAGTATAAAATATTTATATGAATGAACCAATGAAGTCCAAGAGTCTCAAGCTTCTAAGGCATACAAGAGAAAAATCACTTTTGGGGATGCTAGGAGATGGAGACAACCCTAGGAATCAAGATGAGCTAGACAAGAAAGTCAAGCTAAAGACTTAAAAAAAGCACTTTTTGGGAGGCAAGCCAAAGTTTTTAATTTCTTTCTTTTGGTTTGTTTTTAGTTTATTTTTAGTTTTTAATTTTTTTAGTCTATTTTTAGTTCATTTTTAGTAGTTTTTAATTTTTAATTTCTTTTTATTTGATTTTTTTTGTATTTTTAGATGTCGAGAAAGAAAAATCAAAACAAGAGGCCACTAAAAGGGTAAACAGCCAAAGGAGCTTTTAGAAGTTGAAAGTTTGCAATTTAATTGCAATGCATCAATTGGGAGAGCTTTCTTTACCTTTACTCTTATTTTGTTTTTAACATTGAGGACTATGTTCATCTTAATTTGGGGGTGGTTTTTTTTGTTAAGAAGTTTTCTTCTTTAGTTTTAGTTTTTATTTGTGCATGTTTAGGAGTAGTTTCTAAGCTTATGATTTTTGTGTTGGCTAAATTTTTAGTCGTAGGTGTTTTTTTAAATTTATTGATGGGCTAATGGTAAGAATATGATTGAGAATAAGTTGATTCTTAACTAGTGGAATTGTTTTTGTGTATGCTTTAATACCTAAAGTTAAATTCATATGTTATTACTTTAAAAACCATTTTGAGCACTTTGTCAAATATGCATAATTTAGATTGTATTTTCGAGAAGATTTGTATTAAATTAGAGTGGTTATTTTTTAATTGTAAAACTTGCTTAATTATTGCTTTAGGCAAAATCTTAAAGATATGCATTACTTTGAATATTATTTCGGTCATTTTCGTTTTTAGATTGAGCATTTCTAGCCTACCTTTAAAATTTTTATCTGTTAGCACATTGTTTGAGCCATTTTTAGATTGCATAAAAGATTGAATTTTAGAGCTTTTTGTTCTTTAAACCCTATTTTGCAAGTTATTAAAGAGAGCTAATTTTGAGTTGAAAGAATATTGTTCTGGTGTAAATTGATAACATGCAAGTGCACAAATCAACAAATAATAAAGTAGTATTTTTTGAGAAAACCGATAGCGATCCCACAGGGAATAATGTCTCTAATTTCAAAAGTAAATCAATTGTTGACTAAATTAATAAAAGTAAAAGGAATTGTTTATTGGTTGTTTGTTTGAGTAACAAAGCATTAATTAAATGAAAAGCAATATTAAAAGTGAAACAAGGCAGCAAGTAAGAAATTCAAGATTTGATGAAACAAGGATTAAGACTTCACCAATATTACTCCTATTTAGCCCTAATGCATGATAGATTCATAAGGCTAACCCCCTTTTTACCACAATTGACTAGAAGTTGATTCATCAATGCATTCTAATCTAGCAAGCACAAGGTATTTAATTATTCATAATCTAAATACCAAAATTTAAGCCCTAAGACATGCAAACTCAATAAGTTCTTGTCCAAGTTGTCACTAAGGCATGCAATATTCCTATAACCATGTATTTCATTGCCCATCCATATTATATCTCTTATTCCTAAATCAATATAATACTTTATTTATCCACCTTTTCATGGAACCATTAAGAACTACAATGAAATATTAACCATGAATATGAATCAAACTAAAATAGGCATTAAGAACTAAATAGTCATAATAGGGCTACATTATAATCCTTATAAAGAGCTAGTTACACATGTTCTTAAGAATATCCATCAAATACTCTAAAGAAAACATAGATTAAATAAAAGAGAAAATTAAGAGTAAAGAAACAAAGTCAAAGGTTAATGGCTGCTGAATTTGATCTCCAATCATTTTCCTCTTTGCTTCTCCAAACTATACCTCAAGATGCAAGGTTGAAGTCTTACACAAGCTGGCCGAAATTCTTCCTTCATCAAGACTTGGTGTAGCCAAATTCATCTCTGTAAAAACCCTTGAAAACTGAAATAAAATCTAGAACTCTAACTTTGTTGCCTTGAGAATGAGGGAAAAGAAGTGCAGCCGTGAGGGCTGGTGAGACTTGTAGCCATGAGGGTTGTAGAAAGGAATGGTGTGTGTTTTATTTTACAAGGTGCATGGTTATAAGAGAAGTTTAACCTAGGAAAAACCCTAAAGTCATTCTCTAACCCTAGATATTACTCCAATCTAATAGGAGATAATATATTATCACCATCATAAACAACTATAACATGATATGGCCGACCCTCTAGGGTTGTTGAAGTCATTTGGTGCCTCTTAATCACACTTAGATAAGAAAACAATCTAAATCCCTTTAGGAATCCAATTTATCTCTAATTCTAATTTCTTCTCTAATAATTATTCCAATTAATATAATTAGAATAATCTGACCTCCCATGTGGGATATGATGTGTCAATAATTGTACACCTGGCTGGAGTATGATGATGTGGTGGTCCATGCATAGGTGTCATCCTAGTAGGCAAAGACACTTTCCTTTTATATCTTCAATGTCCATCAGCATATTCCAAGAACACTTTAGATGACCAAATGAACTCTGAATTCACTTATTCTAAAAAGTTAGGTCTCTATCTTAGCGTTTTATGAATATCTTGATCGCACAGTTTGGACATCGAGAAGATACTCAAATTTCAATTTCCCCAAGAGAGTGTAAGTTTTCCGCAACTATTGAAAATATTGATCTTGTAAATGAAACTGGTACTGATTGGCCATTCAATTGCAATGAAACTTTACATCATTGAAGCTTAATGAATAAAGAATCATTTTTAATTAAAATCGCACAAAACTTCCAAGTGTAGCTCCAGATATGATTTTTTCAGTAAAGATTATGTAGAAATACTATAATTTCAGCTTTTACATTTCTTTCACTGAAAATAGAAAAATACAATATTTCAATACTTTTCATTAACAATTAATTCTAAACTAGCTAAAATCCAATATAAAATATGGCATAAAAACAATAGTTTTTTAATCAAATACCCCCAAACTGAACCTTGTTAGTCCCAGGCAAAAAAATAACTAAAAACACAACTCCTATAAAATACCCAAATACCTTTATAAGGTTGCTTCAAAGACAATCATGTTAATTCAAAAGTAATTTCCAAGTAATCATGCATCTCAACACCTTATCTTCTATTCCACATTATCATCACTTTCAAGTGTGTGAGTGAAACAAGTAATACATTCAATGTCATGCAATTGAATAAATTCACATTAAATAGAGATTATTGTAAAGTATGAACCACCATATGCTTAACATAATTAATTGCTCTTCACTAATGTAAACCAATGCATTACCTTGAATCATTAGGATTTTATAAACTTGTAATGTAAAGGCTAAAGGGTAAAGATTAGAAGAAAGAAAATGATACGAAAATAAAAAAATTCAAAGAAAGAAAACTTATAAATAATATGCTTATAAAACTTTTCATTTTCTCCTTTCAAAGACACATTTCTTCTTCCCTTCCTTCAAACTTCACAAAACATCTTTCTTTTTCACAACATCTTTTTTTTTTTTTCAACATCTCTTTTTCACTTTTTTTTTTTTTTTCTATTTTTCTTCTTTTTCCTTCTAACCCCCAAATTGTTCTTTTTCATACCTTGCTCAAACTTCTTTTTCCACATCAAAGATTCATAATAGCCAAATTTCACCATCATCAACCACCCCCAAATTATTTTCTTCTTTACTCCACCAAATACAAATTTATAAGCATAAACTCATTTCAACGTAAGCTCTCTTTAATAAATGTGTATAGGGTAAGAAACATATATTTAGGCTCAAAAAGGTAAGTCAAAGTGGTTTAAAGAACAAAAAGGCTCTAATATGCAATCTTTTATGCATCCTAAAAATGGCTCAAACGTGGTACTAACGGATAAATATTTCAAAGGTAGGCTAGAAATGCTAAAACTCAAAACAAAAATTGTCTAAATCATATTCAAAGTAATGCATCTCTCTAGGATTTCACGTCAAGCAATAATTATGCAAGTTCCAGAGTTCAAAAAATAATCACTCTAAATTAATGCAAACTTTCTCCAAAATACAATCTAATCATGCAAATTTAATTAAGTGCTTAAAATGATTTTAAAAGTAATAACATGTGAATTTAACTTTAGGCATTAGAAAATACACAAAAATAATTCCACTACCTAAAAATCGATTTATACACAATAATATTTTATCATAGGCTCATCAAAATATTTAAAACACACTCAAAACTGAAAATTCATTAATCAAGAGTTCTAAAAATAACTAAACATAAATTAAAAACTCAAACTAAAACTAAAGAAGAAAACTTTTAACAAAGAGAACCACCCCCAAATTAAGATGAACATAGTCCTCTATGTTAAAAACAAAGAAAATTAACATAATAAAGAGTAAAGGAAAAGAAAGCTTCCCAATTTGATAAAATGCAAACTCTAAGGTTATAAAGCTCCCTTTAGGCCAATTACCCCTTTATGCTTCTCTTTTGATTTTTCCTTCTTTGACACTTAAAACCACAAAACAAAACAAATAACAAAAAATTAAAAACTACTAAAAGTAAAATAAATCAAGAAATTTAAAACTTTGGGTTGCCTCCCAAAAAGTGTTTGTTTCAAGTCTTTAGTTTGACTTTCTTTTAAATTCAACCAGGATCATATATAAGGATGATGTCATCCTCATAGTATTTTCCAAGCTTCGAATATGGCAATTGTGCATTAGCTTGGAATCCCTGAAAGCTTTTGACATCTAGAACTAAATGAGTCTCATCTTGAATAAAAATGTCAATGCAACAATGACTTGAGCTCCTATAGGTATAATCATACTCAAATTAGAGTCTTTTAAGGTCCACTTGTCTTCAATTCCTAGTTGGAAACTTGCATCCTTTAAAGAGCAACCTTCATGATGCGCCGTCATGATCTTATTCTCCTCTAGTTTTGCTAACTTTTGTCTTGTTTGAGTACTTGATGTATCCTCTTGATGATCCTCAAGCTTTTTATCTTCATTTAATGGCTGTTGAAAATTTATCAATTCCTCAACTTGTTGGCTAGAGTTAATGTCCGCACTATTTCGCAAGTCTTTTCAAGTTCTTTGTGAAAGTGCTGCCTCTAGTTGCTCTATGGAAATCACAACATCTTTAAATATAGCAGATAGCTCATGATGTTATTCCTCAAATTGTGCACAAAATTTAGCACAAGACTCTTGAATTCTCTCCACAGCGTCTTCTGATGGTGATTTTCTTTGATGTTGCAGAATCTTTGAAGGATCAAGCCATGCATATTCTGGTTGATTGTACCATGCAAAGTCGTATGAGTTGGGAGGATAGTTGTTTTACCATGAGAAATCCTCATATGATTCTTTAGGGTAAAAATAATTTCTCACTTGACAATCAAAACTTAAATGGTTACCTCCACATAATTCGCATATTACAGCTTGGACTTCATAATTCCCAATTTCATTCCATTAAGATTGATACCCATAACCTTGAAATTGCATAATATACATTTACTTCTGAGACTGCATCCTTTTCAATTTTATTTTATTTTCTCCACATTTAACTATGAGATAGAAAACTCATAAACCAAATTAAACAAAAACAAAAACTAGAGAAACAAAAGAAAAACATAAATTTAAACTCACAAAATAAAAATTCCAGCAACTAAATTAAAAGCTAAAAATCAAATTAAACAAACTAATTAAACTCAAAAGATTAAAACTAACAGATAACAAAATAAAGCTCAAAGTAAACATAAACCTAAAGCAAAATAAAACTAAAAACAGCAAGCAAAACAAATTGAAAACAGAAATAAAAACTGCAGTACATTTTTTTTTTCTCAATTTCAGATTTCAAATTTTTTTTTTAAAAAACAAAACAAAAGATTAAACAAATAACAACAAAACAAAACTCAAAATTCAGAAATAAAACCCTAAAAACCGAAACTAATAAAAATAGCAAACAATTTTTTTTTCTTTTTATAAAAAAAAAAACGGAAACAACTTATAAATTTCCTCCTTCTTCAAACTTGAATTGGATTGCTTTGGATCCAAGAAAGCTCTCCAATTGTTGATCTTTGATGACTAAAACTGAATCTACATAAAAACAAAATTCTACTAAAAACAGTAATTTAATCAACAATAAATTCAAATCAAAACTAGAAATAATTATTCCCTAGCAACGGTGTCCAAAGCTTGTTGTGGTGAAAATTGATAACTTGCAAATGTACAAATCAACAAGTAATAAAGTGGTATTCTTTAAGAAAACCGATATCGATTCCATAGGAAATAATGTCTCTAATTTTGAAAGTAATTCAATTGTTGACTAAATTAATAAAAGTAAAAGGAATTGTTTGTTGGTTGTTTGTTTGAGTAGAAAACCATTAATTAAATGAAAAGCAATATTAAAAATGAAACAAGGCAGTGTTGTGGTATAATTTTGATTAACTCGCAAGTGCACGAATCAACAAGTAATAAAGTGGATTTCGTAGAGAAAACATGTATCGATCCCACGAGGAATAATGTCTCTAGTTTCAAAAATAAATTAATTGTTAACTAAATTAATAAAATTCAAAGGAGATTGTTTTGATTGATTGTTGTTTGAGTAGAAAAGCATTAATTAAAAGAAAGCAATATTAAAATTAAGAACAAGGCAGCAAGCAAGTATTTCAAAGGTTTTAGTAAACAAGGATTATGATTTCACCACTATTACTCCTATTTATCCCTAATGCATCATAGATTCATAGGTTAAACTAGAAGTTGATTTCTCAATGCATTCTAATCTAGGAAGCACAAAGTATTTAATTATCACTAATCTAAATACCGAAATTTTAGCCCTAAGACATGCAAACCCAATATGATCTTGTTAAAGCTGTCACTAACGCATATAATATTTCTATAACCATGTATTTTATTGCCCATCAATATATATATCCCTTATTTCTAAGCCAATATAAATACTTTATCTATCCACCTTTTCATGGAAGCATTAAGAACTACAATGAAATATTAACTTTAAGCATGAATCAAACTCAAATATGCATTAAACACTAAATAGTCATAATAGGGCTACATCATAATCCTCATAGAAAATTTAGTTACACATCATCTCTCTAATATCCATCAAATAATCAAGAGACAGCATAGATTAAATAACAAAAATAATAAGAGTAAAGAATCAAATCCAAAGTTGATGGCTGCTGGATTTTATTCCTCAATCTTCTCCTCGTCTTCTCCAAACTATGATCCAAAGTCATAAGGTTGATTCGTCCAAGGCTGGCTGAATTTCTCCTTGAACTTGGCTTTGTGTATCACAACTTTTCTATATGAGAATCTTTAGAAACTGAATATAAAACCTAGGAAAAACTATTGTTGCCGTGAGAATGGAGAAAAGGGAATGAAAGATGCGGTTGAAGAAGGTTGTGAGAGAGCTGCAGCCGTGTGCGCTGTGAGGGTGGTGGTGATAATGAATGTGTCAATGTCGCATAGTATTTATAGAAGAGGTTTATGAGAGGTTTAACCCTAAAGTCCTTCTAAAACCTAGAGAATATAGGAGATAATATGTACACATGATCTCAAACTCTCATAATTCCCTTCTATGGCAGGCCATCTCAAGGACAAAAGAGTATTTTGTGTCTCCTGTTCACACTAGGATTTAGGAAACATTTCATATCTCCTTAAGAATCAAATTTATCTCTAACTCTAATTCTTTTTATTCTAAATATTATTATTGAATCTATCATCTCAAGGACTTCACCACTATTACTCCTATTTAGCCCTAATGCATGATAGATTCATAAGGTTAACCCCCTTTGACCACAAGTGACTAGAAGTTGATTCCTCAATACATTCTAATCTAGCAAGCACAAGGTATTTAATTATTCCTAATCTAAATACCGAAATTTAAGCCCTCAGACATGCAAACCCAATAAGTTCTTGTCAAAGTTGTCACTAAGGCATGCAATATTTCTATAACCATGTATTTCATTGCCCATCCATATTATATCCTTTATTCCTAGATCAATATAATATTTGATCTATCCACATTTTCATGGAAGCATTAAGAACTATAATGAAATATTAACCATGAATATGAATCAAACTCAAACTCAAACATGCATTAAGAACTAAATAGTCATAATAGGGCTACATCATAATCATTATAGAGAGTTAGTTACACATGTTCTTAAGAATATCCATCAAATAATCTAAAGAAAACATAGATTAAATAAAAAAGAAAATTAAGAGTAAAGAAACAAATCCAAAGGTTGATGGCTGCTGAATTTGATCTCCAATCCTTCTCATCTTTGCTTCTCCAAACTATGCCTCAAGATGCAAGGTTGAAGTCTTTTACAAGCTGGCTGAAATTCTTCCTTGATCAAGACTTGGTGTAGCTGAATTCCTCTATGTTAAAACCCTTGAAAACTGAAATAAAACCTAGAAGTCTAACTTTGTTGCAGTGAGAATGAGGAAAAAGAAGTGCAGCCATGAGGGCTGGTCAAACTTGTAGTTGTGAGGGCTGTAGAAAGGAATTGTGTGTGTTTTATTTTACAAGGTGCATGGTTATAAGAGAAGTTTAACCTAGGAAAAACTCTAAAGTCATTCTCTAACCCTAGATATTATTCCCATCTAGTAGGAGATAATATATTATCACCGTCATAAACTCCTATAAAACCTTGATATGGTCGGCCCTCTAAGGTTGTTGAGGTCATTTGGTGCCTCTCAGTCACACTTAGATAAGGAAACAATCTAAATCCCTTTAGGAATGCAATTTATCTTTAATTCTAATTTCTTCTCTAATTATTATTCCAATTAATATAATTAGAATAATCTAACCTCCCATGTTGCATACGATGTGGCAATAATTGTATACCTGGCTTGAGTATGATGATGTGGCAGCCCATGCATAGGTATCATCCTAGTAGGCAAAGACACTTTCCTTTTATATCTTTAATGTCCGTCAGCATATTCTAAGAACACTTTAGATGACCAAATGAACTCAGAATTCATGGATTCTGGTTGAAAACATTAGGTCTATGTCCTATCTTTCCAGGAATATCTTGATCTCACTATTTGGACATCAGAAAGACACTCAAATTCTAATTTTCCAAAAAGAGTGTAAGTTTGCCAAAACTGTTGAAAATGTTGATATTGTAAATCAACCTGGTATTGATCAGCCTATCCAATTGCAATGAAACTTTATAGCATTGAATCTTAATGAAGGAGGAATCATTTTCAATTAGAATCGCACAAAACCTCTAAGTTTAGCTCCAGTTATGATTTTCTCAGTAATGATTGCACAGAAATACAGTAATTCTAGCTTTTGCCTTTCTTTCACTAAAAATAGAAAAATACAATTTTTCAGTACTTTTCATTAACAATTAATTCTAAACTAACTAAAATCCAATATAAAATATTGCATAAAAATATTAACTTTTTCTGCCTATCAAATATATGCTTATTAATTTGTATTTGGTGGAGTAAAGTAGAAAATAATTTGGGGGTGGCAATGATGGTGGTGGATTCAGCCTACTTTGTACTCTTGATGTGGAAAAAAAGTTTGAACAAGGTGTGAAAAGACTAATTTGGTAGTTAGAGAAAATAAAATACATGGAAAAAAAATTGTGAAAAACGTTTTGTGGAGTTTAAAGGAAGAGGTGGAGTTTAAAGGAAGAGAAGAAGAAAAGTGTATATGTGACAAGAAAACAAAAGATCTATAAGCATATTATTCATACATTTTCTTTTTTTGAATTTTATTTTCCTATCATTTTCGTTATTCTAACTCATTACCTTTTAGCCTTCACATTACAAGCTTATAAAGTCCTAATGATTCAAGGTAATGTATTGATCTATGTTAGTGAAAAGCAATTAATTATTTCAAGCATATGGTAGTTCATATCCTTATTTACAATCTCTATTTAATGTATATTTATTTAATTGCATGACATTGAGTGTATTATATGATTTCACACATGCACTTTGAAAGTAATGATTATATTGAATAGAAGATAGGATCTTGAGTTGCATGATTACTTGGAAATTACTTTTAAATTTATATGATTATGCAATCTTTTAGTCACCCCATCAAGGTATTTGGGTATGTTTTATAGGAAATGTTTTTCTAGTTCTTTCATTCTTTGCTAGGGACTAGCAAAGTTCAATTTGAGGGGTAGTTGATAGGCATAAAATAAATTTATTTTTATGTCATATTTTATGTTGTATTTTTGCTAGTTTTGAGTCAATTTGTTATTGGAAAAAATATTAATTTGCTGCATTTTTCTATTTTTAGAGAAAGAATAACAAATCCTAGAAATTATTGTATTTCCTGCACAATCTTTACTAAATAAATCATATATTTATGTGTGATTATAGTTGCGAATGATTCATGACTCATCAAAGTTCAATTCTATAAAGTTTCATTGCAATTCTGTAAAATTTCATTGCTAATGATAGTACTATTTTTATTTTAAAGATGAACATTTTTAGCAGTTGCAACAGACTTACAATCACTGTTTTCCTATCAATACCCTACACCTTAGGAGATATTTCTTTTCCATTAGAGATCATTCTATGCTCTACATTCTATTCCACACAATCCCAAAAGCTTAGGAAGGGAGAATTCGGCTAAATCAAGATAATGAAGAAGGAAGAATTTGGCCAACAAGATTTGGGAGAATTCAACCTTACTTTGGATACAAATTTTGAAGAGCAATTAAAAGAAGAACAAGAAAGAGAATTCAGCTAGCCACAAACTCTAGATTTGCTTTATATTCTTCTTCTTTTTGTCATTCATAATATTTGTTGTTTTGATTTATTGATGATTATTTCTAAGAACATGAGTAGCTACTTTTATTAGGGTTATGATGTAGCCCTATTATGAATTTTTTTTTAATGCATGATCAGTTTTAATTTATATTGATAGTTAATAATTAACTGTTGATCTTAATGCTTTCATGAAAGGTAAATGATTTAATATTATATTTGCTCAGGGATAAAGATATAGTATTGTTTGCAATGAAATACATAGTAGATAGGGATATCATCATACCTAGTGACACCTTAACAAGAACTTATTAGGTTTGCATATCTTATGGCCTAAATGTGGTAGTTTAGATTGTGGACGATTAAACTATCTTGTGCTTGCAAGATCAAGATACATTGAAGGATCAACTCTTGGTCACTTTAGGTTAAGAGGGGTTAACTAATGAATTTTTCATGCATTGAAACTAAATAGGATTAATAGACGTGAAGTCGTAGTCCTTGTTCCACCAATAATTTGAAATCTTTGACGAATTTACTTTGCTTTCTTTATTTTGCTTTCTTAATTACTTCTATTTAATTTTGTTTCACTTCAAAAACCCAACCAATTAAACAATCAGTTCTCTTTTATTTTTCTAAATTTAATTAGCATTAGAATTTATTTTCAATACTAGAAACATTATTCTTCGTGGGATCAATATTCGATTTTCTTTAATAAAACCACTTTATTACTTTTTTATTCGTGCAGTTCCAAGTAATTTAATTTTCACCACAACACGTTTAGTCACGATATTGATGATCACAACTTCACAATCGAGATATAAAAATAACTTAGATCTAGACCAAATACTTAAAGAATATGGACAACATTGATAAGAAAACCTTAGAAGAGGTGTTTGAAAAATACAAGTTCAAAGATGACAAGGATGCAATGAGGCTGGGCTTGTTAAATTTCCTAAACACGACCTTCTTGAACCACAACTTCACGATTGGAGATATAAAGACAGCTTAAATCCAGACCAAATACTAGAAAAATGTGGACACCCTTAATAAGGAGACCTTCAAAGAGCCGTTTGAAAAATACGAGTTCAAATATGACAAGGATGCGGTGTAGATGGCCATGTTACATTTCTGTAACACTAGCCTCCTTGGAATCCTTCGCAAATCCAAAATCAACATGATGTTCATGAGTCTTGTCAAGGATTTGGAAAAGTTCAATAACTATCCATGGGGGACATACATATACAGAAAGACAATTGCTGCTCTGAATGTTCTATTCCAGCATCCTGGACCTACTAACAAATCTGGGACAGCTAAAATTAGAGGTTCCTTATGACTCTTCAAGTAAACCATATGAATCACGGATAGATACATTTGTATATTTTATATATATATATATAGTTATTATAGTTTAGTAATTACTTTTGATGTTGTTGCATGTGTGGGCATACCAGACTATTTTCCATCTAGAAGAGGCTGATTTTCTAAAGAGAGTTAAACCAATGATGCTCCACATTTTAGGCTGGTAGATTAAAGCACCCCAAATTAGAGGCTGTCAAAACTGCTCTTTTTGGGAAGATAAAAGTCAGTAAACTTCAATATCAAATAGCTTTGTTTGTTACCTATTAAGGATTCAACTAATATTGTTCAACTAACATTGCTTAGGTAACAAAAAATGCTAATTGTGACGGTGGAACAACAATGGAACCTTAAAATATGAAATGGTATTGCTTAGAGGCATTAAATGCTGTTAACCTTTAAATTATATTATATCATATGTCCTTTGAATAGATATATCACTTAAAATAATATGACCTTTGGGGAATAAATCTTTGGTTGTTTGTCCCAATATCTATTCCGTCTTCACCTTTTCTCTCTTTTTTTTTTATAAAATATTTTTCTACTCAAACATAGAACTAATTAATTGAAAATAAGTATTAACTATATCAATGACATACATGTCTCTTGAGCTCTCCTTTTTCTTGTGTTTTTTTTCCTCCCAAAAGAATATGTCTCATGAGTGTGTAAGCATTAGTAGTATGGGTCTATATCACTTTTTTAACATGTGGCTCTAAATTAATTTAGAAAGTTTTTCTTATCACTTTATGTTCCATATATAACCTCTTAATCTAATGGTAAAACGACAATTTTCTCTAGAATGTTCAGGTTCAAATTGTCCAACCAGTCTACTATATTTCAAGCAAAATGCCTAAAGTTTAAATTTTTCATTTACAATGATAGAGATTTGTAAATAGAGATGTAAAAATAAAGTTGTAGATTAGTTAAATTTGGAAATTCTAAAGAGTAAATAAAAAGCTTAGGTTACTCCCCTATTTGTTTAAACTTTTAGAGTGGAATTCCAATTTTTTACAAATAGTCTGTACCATAGCTAAGACCCAAATGGAGCCAATGGACACACGAAATGAATTTCGAAGTGAATTGATTAGTGGTGGCACCTATATGATAAGACTGTGATGTTAAAAAGTAACCTATAATTGATGTTCAAACTTTAATTTAAAAAAGTCAAATTGATAATTCATCTTTGAGTAAAATTATTACACTATAAAAAAACAACTAATAGGCAATGGTTTTAGGCAGAAACGTCACCTATTGTGATTTTGGCTACGCTTTTCATAAAAGTGTCACCTATTGTTGGTTTGGAAAACTCCAAAAGCATCCCCCAATCATTTTTCAAACATAATTTTTAATCTCTTTTTCTTACTCTTCATCATATATTTATGTATATTGAAAAATAATGTATTTTTAATTTTTATGATATTTTAAAAGAGAGCAAATAGAAATTAAAAAATTATTTGTGAAGATAAAAATTTTGTGAAGTGTCATCCGCACAAAAATCCATTTTAAAAATCCAAATCCAGCTCAATTGGAAACAAACCAATTAGATTTTAAAAGGTTCAAGTACAAATCAATTATTAAATTTGCTTGATCCGATAAAATTAGATAGAATTTCTTTGGATTGTTATGTTGAATTTTCTTTTTTCTTTTATTGTTTTATTTTTTTTGTGTTAGATTTGATTAAAAATTTGGGAAACCATATTAGCAAGTTGATTTTTATCATAGCAATGCTATATCAACCGATTTCTAAACTATTACCAACCAACATGCGTATATTATGACATTATTTTATTAGCTCCTATTAAATTTCATTTATCTTTTTAAAAATTTACTTTTTTCATATGTAAAATGCTATTTGTGACGATGGATCAACGACCTATACATCGTTTAATAATTTAAATAGCTACCATTAAAGTATTCGCTTTGTATTAAATTTTCAATATTAAAAAATTAAAATATATAAAAATTAAATGCTAGTAATTTATTATTGCAATATTAGCAGCAGTTCTCATAGATAATCATGACTGATGGAGACAAATAACAAAACTCCTTCATATATATGTTTTAGAACAAAGTAACTACAGCATCACTCAAATTATTAACACACCTATAACTCACCAAAAACAGAAAAACTAACACAGCTGGGATGCCACAGCCAAAAAATTGAAGCATCCACAATTACTTCTCAACCTTTCTTTGCCTCCTTCCTAGCTCGTTTTAGCATGATCAATAATTCAAGCATTATCTTTCGGCAAATATATCATATGCATCTTTGCGAGCTAATGGAACAGTTGCCTTACAAAAATATATGACAATATTCATGATGCACATTATATTGCCTATATGCTTTAAAAACTTGTGATTGCAGGATAAGCAAAATTGAATGAACGGAGCCTTCTGAGATCACCAGTACTTTGTCTATTGGGCAGTCCTGATTAAGTTATCAGAACTAAACATCAGCTGCTCAACCGAAAAGAGGCCTATCTCAGCTGAAGATCTTCTATATCAGGTAAGGGTGGTGGATTCTCTGCAAACCTCTTATCTGATTGGTTCACCACCAGCTGCCCACATGCCCCACTTATATCCTGACCCATTTCCTTACGAACTGTTGTCCGGATGTTATATGTACCTCTTAAAATTTTCTGGAATGCAGATACATTCTGTTGGCTGCTGGTCCTAAATTGACTCAAAGTACCAATTGGATTGAAAGGTATTAAGTTCACGACCTGTTTGATAAGGAACAAGCAATTGGCATCATGACAAGAAGAGACTATAGTTAAATTATATAAAAGTTGCACTTCAACATGTTCATATATCGATTATAGACATCAGTTTTTAAACTAAACTAACCATTCATTGTCTGTTTCGCTTGACAATGAAATTAAGCGAATTGAAAGTCGATTCGATATAATGTAGAATGTTCAAACGAACTCATTCCTATACTACATATATTGGTAATCTTATTAGTTGTTACAACGCTAACAATTTTCTTAGCTGGTCAGAATTTCTCAAAGAAAACCAGGCTTTTCAAACATGTTGCACAGACACGAAAACACATCTGAAACACAAAGATAACATAAGTTCTTCTATAGGCTTTCAGTTCTTAGATAAGAGCTCACCACTTGAAAAGTCTCCAACAACTTGCCAAGCTGGTGTGCATGTTGCTCTTCATCATTCACCCCATCAAGCATTATGTACTCGATTAAGATTTTTTGTTGACTGAAAATTAAAGACCACAGAGAGATACCAACAATTTGAGATGACCACTCTGGTATAGCAGTAAAGAAATGTAACTACGCACAATTCCCAGTACAAAATTTACACCTGTTCCTTTGATACTCTTGCAGTGAATCCATAAGTTTTACCAAAGGAAATGCTCGAGCTGCAGGCATTATCTGACAACGAATATCTTGAACTGGTGCATGCAGAGAAACTGCTAGGTTCAGGCCAGGAAGATCATTGTGAAGCTTGTTGATGGCATGAATAATGCCAACCTACAGAAGATTAAATGCAAATGATACACTTGTCAATCAAATAATTCCTGCACTTGCAAATTCCCTATCATACAATATGACTATCACCTCAACTTAAGGTATATGAAGAATCCTTTACAGGGCAGAGGAATAATGAGAAATGTGTGGGAGGAGCATTTAGGAAGAAGGAATTTAGGATTAAGTTCATTTCTGGAATTCCTTATGCATCCCGTCATCAAAATTACTAATTGTCTTATATTAAGGATAGATACTTGAGATACACACACCTACTCCGAGAGATGGTATATTATACATCTAAAACTTTAAAAGAAGCATTAAGAAAACCAAGACAGAGATAGGATATTATCTCACCTAGCCAATAGGATCATAAAGCATAAAAATTTAAAACAATTTTACTACTTAATCAGCTATAGCAATGCTCTGAGCTAAATTTTTCTTAAGGACTTTAAACACGTGCATTTTTGCAGTGCATTCAATCATGCATGAAATTCTGAGTTATGTGGTTGGTTCTCTTTTTGGTCCAAAATTGAACTTGAAAAGATGTCATATATCATGGTGGCCAGCCTACAGAAGTCATTATATATAACAAAGATTCTACCATTTACATTCACTCAAATATTTGATAGACAAGACAATGAGGACATTGATAAATTCACATCATAAGTTGTGAGCTCCATATATCCATAAAAAGTTATGATCTTTATTTTAAACTTAAATGTGCAAAGCATATAAAATAAAAATCAATAAGGACCATAAGTTAGTACTGCATACAGTTGATATGGTAATTCTCTTCGGTGACAACTGAAATGGTGATCCTGTCATGACACGTATTGCTTCCACTACGGCAGCATAATTATTCAATGGCTCCCCCATTCCCTGACCATAAAATTATAAAACATTTTAAACAGAAAGCTTTTGCTATATAATTCCTAAGATAGTATACATTTTGTTATCATAAAAAGCAAAAGCATAAACTTTCAAACAGAAGAACCAATTACAATAAAAAGCGAGAAGCATGAACCAATTGCTCAAAGGAAAACAACCACTCCCTGACTAACATTACAAACTCACAACTCAAAGAAAGTAGTTTTTCAAAAAAAAAATATTTGAATAATCACCATGAAAACGACATTCCGTATAGACGAAAAGCGAGAAGCATGAACCAATTGCTCCACGATTTCCCCTGAAGACAGATTGTTCTTAAATCCCATTGTCCCGGTTGCACAGAATTTGCAACCCATCTTGCAGCCAACCTACAGCCCAAACCAACAAATTATAGCTAACCAAGCACGCCCAGAAACGATTTAATAAAAAGAAAAATGCCGACGATGCATTTTCAGGCACACCAGAAAGACATAGTAATCTACCTGAGACGAAATGCACAAAGTTGATCTAAGACCACCAGGGCGGGGCTTCCCAGCGTATTTCCCGAAACGAGTATCGTACCTCATGATCACCGACTCCACGAGAGCTCCATTCTGAGGAAAGCAAGGACGAATCACATATGGGCATTACTTCAAACGGTTGGTGTGCGAAATATTATAGGGATCAGATAGCACGAAACCTTGAGTTTGATGAGGAGCTTGGTGGTGAGGCCGTCGGAGGAGTCGGTGGCAGAGTGAAGAGTGGAGGCGAGGGCCTCGAACTTGGACCGGAGTAGAATATACGCGGCGGAAGGAAGGGAAGGGACTTCCTCCCATTCGCAGTTGCGGTTCTGAATCGCGTGCTTCCATATGAGGGGTATGAATTTGCTGCTGATGCCGGCGTTTTCGAATTCCAACCTTATCTTTCCGGCGTCGAATATCGAAGAAAAAGACATCGTACTGTTTCTGTGTTTGGCTTTGCTCCGAGTCAACTCCGCTCAATTTTTCTTTTTTTTTTTGCTTCTTCGGTTCGGCTCATGGCTAATAGGTAGAATGGATGAAAAAATTCATAATTTTCATGATTTTTTTATGAAATTTTTATGCGATAAAAAGGATATTTACTTTTTGAAAAATTACAGATATAATTTTTATAATTTTTGTCAAAAATTTTAATATTTTTATAATATTTTTGCTAAAATTTTAAAATATTCATAAAAAAATTGAAAATTACGTAGAAATTTCAATAAAAATTTTAAAAAATAATCATTAATTTTTCAAAAATATTTTAAAAATAATGTAGATTTTTTAAAATATAAAAATTTTAATATTTTTTTAATTATTATAAAATAATATATTTTTAAATATTATATATAGGTACAAAATCAATATATATTTGTTAAAATTATAACTTTTATTTTTGTTATCAAATTGTAATCAATTTTGTGTATTTTTTTTTTTTCAATTGTTTTATTATTATTTTTAAATTATTACATAATAGTAAACTAGCAGAATAAGAAAAAAGAGTTTTGTCATTTGGAAAGTATTGTGTAGAGGAAAAATATAGACTTTTGATGTAAAACATAACAATTATAATATTAACCATCACATATAATATTATATCAATATAGTTGATATATTAATAATTACATGCAAAACTATTAAAGATATGTGTCTTTTGATCAATATGGTTTTTAATACGAGAGTAAAAATTTTAACCACTAACAAATTTTATGTGGTATTATTCATTTTTAAGTTATTATATGTTTATATTATTATATTAATAAATGAATAATTCATTACTTAATAATAACATTTTTGTTTCTGTCAACTAGTACTATAAGTCTTTTTATTATAAAAAACATAATTTACACTCAATATTATTTCAACTTTTATAGTTAAATTAATAAAATATTTAATAAATAAGCATACCATGAAGTTTTATTAAAAAAATTCATATTTTTTAATAAATTTTCATCATTTCTTTTGAATTTTTATCGATATCGATATTTTATTGATATTTTCATATTTTTAACTTTTTATATTTCCGCCGATACTGATTTTTCATCTTTATTGGTAAAAAAAGCCCCAAAAGCATCTTAGAAAGGCCAAATGGTGTCATTTCCAACCTTGAGTTTAATTATTGTTATCGCATTATTTTATTTACTAATTTTATTATTCTAAAGTCCAATCTGGAAAAATAAACCAACTCAAAATGGATTTCTCTTTTGAAAAAAAAAATTGTATTATGTTGTAAATTAACTATAAATATAAAGAACACAAAATGGATTTATAAAACATAAAAGAGTAGAAAGATGGTATAGAAAGAATTTATATTTGTGTGTCACAAAACATGTCTCATGGCCTTTATTTATAGGCATTTTCATAGTATAAGTTACAAATATATTTGAGTACTAATTTTATTGGTGATAAATCAATAATATAGGTTACAATTGTTACAAATAATAAAGCATAGAAGTGTTACAAATGTATTCATAATGAGAGGTACAAAGTGGTAGCATCCACATATTCATAACACTCCTTGGATGTCTACCACACATAAATATGCTTTATTAAAACTTTGCTAGAAAAATCTAGTAGAATAAAATAATAGTGAAGGAAAATGAGTAATATTCATGTGTACGATAATATACATAATGATCTATATGCTTATAATGTCTCACTAAAACTTTGTAAGACAAATCAAATGGGACAAAATCTAAATGAAGGAAAAAGAGTACAGTTATGTATTTCTCCCTCCCTCGGATTGTGGCACGTCTGATATGTATGAATATTTGATTACCTTGTTAAAACTTTGTCAGAAAAATCATGTGGGACAAAACCTTGACGAAGAAAAAAGAGTGCAATCATTTTGATATTTGATATCTATCAATGGTAAATTGCCTCATCAAAACTTTGCAAGAAAAATCCGGTAGAAAAAACATTGTCCAAAAGAAAAATAGTGCAATTTAAGCATATATTATATTGATGTAAATTGTTAATTATTATCCATGATAACCTGCACAAACTGCGTCGTTAAAACCTTGCCACTAAAATCCAATGGTACAAAAATCATAGTAAAAGAAAAAGAGTACAATATGCACATTCTTGGTTTGCATAATCTCCCTGATGTCGACATAAATGAAACTAGCATATATAATTTTTAGTAAATAAATATCAATATGAGCAAATGCTAATATCATTGAAATCATGCAGTCTTGTCAGAAACTTGTATCTCAAAAATATCATGCATGCAAGTTTTTCTTTAGAAAGTTTTCTCTTTTACACCAAAAAATACTAACATACTTCAAGTGTTCTTTTAACTTCATTTATAATCATAACAGTAAATTGTCTTCCAATGTTTCATTTTGAAATGTTTACAACTAATAAAATTTCTCACTAGCAAATGAGATAATATAATATATTTCAAAATGTCACGCCATTATTTCAATTTCGGCTTTCTCTTTTTAACAGCGGAAAAACTGTTTTATTAAACTTTCTAGGAGTTTAAATATATTGTAATAATAATAAATATACCTAAGCAAATTAGTTTGTTGACATATGATATCATTTTTAAATTACTCACTGAGACAATTCATTCGTCTAATTTATATAGTGTGGGTATATACTTTGCTTCATGCAATATCGCAATCCTTCAGTAATTATTAGAATTGTTAGAATCAAATATTCTATATATAATACAATTCAAATATTTTAAAAACTAATACGCTCATAAAATATTAAAATATAATTACAATTAGATTATGTTAGTATATTTATTCATTGTAAATCTCTTCAAAAGACTTTGTGTGCTTTGTATATAATAAATATATTCAACCTTTGATATTCATATTTTGGTGCAATACTTGAGATTTTCAACAAATTAATACATTTGACCTTAAACAATTTATTTTTTAATTTGCCAGTAATATGTAGATAAATTTACAATATCATATAGTTTCAAGCTCATGATCACTTTTAATTATTTTATGTAGCTATTTAAAAAAAAAAAAAAAACTGTCAACAATTATCTTCATGATATTAAAAATTTTAATTATTTTCTTTAGGAGAATCTCTTCCATAATATCTCTCTTATAAAGCTTTACCAATTCTCAATGTTTTTTATAGAGTTTTATTTCTCAAACATATAACTCTTCATGCATTTTTTTAAAATATTCCACGGATTATCATATGTACATGTCTATTTATGTTTGCAAACTCAACTTCTTTTTCTATGAGTTTAAACTTTTAAATTCGTTGATTATTCATGCTATGGATGAACTTGCTGTCTTGAATGAACCCCTCAAAGATGAAGAGGTAACCGTTTATGTAATTAATGGCTTGAATAAAGATCTGAAATAAATTTATGCTACTATTCGATCCAGGGGTACCAAAATCACGTTTGACAATCTCCATGAAAGATTGCTGGAACATGAGGCATATATAAGTAGATATGAACCTTCACATGATGAAACGCCTATTGTTGCTAACACTGCCAGCCGTACCTCTTCTATGCCCAGCTACAATCGGGTTCATAAAAAACCTAGTAATATATATTCTACTTTTAATTTTAATAGCTCATGTTTCTTGCATTCAGCCTCTCCCAACAAATATCATGACAAGTGTTAGTTGTGTAACCAACAAGGACATTCTGCAAAATATTGTCCTCAACTCAGGCAACAATGGTGTTATACTTACCTACCAGGTATTCTATCGAGTCTTCAGAAATAGCATAAGCCGCAAGCTTATTACTCTGGACATTTATCCATCTCTGCCTCTTCTCAATTTTCTTCACAGGCCCCATGGCTACTTGATTCTGGAGCTTCTCATCATATCACAAATGATTTCCACAATTTATCTGCTCACTCTGATTACGATAACACTGAAAAAATTGTTGTTGGTGATGGTAAAAGTATTTTTTAACTCATGTTTGAGCTACTTGTTTATCTTCTCCCAACCGATCCTTTTTATTGTCGAATGTATCAGGTGTGCCCGACATGCAAAAGAACTTAATCTTTGTTTCTAAATTTTGCACAACAAATAATGCTGTGATGGAATTCTAACCCACTGATTTTATTGTGAAGGATATGGGAACAAGGCTGAGTCTGCTACAATAACCAAATAAAGATGGTACTTATCAATGGCCGACGACCACTTCCACATTCTCTTCACTAGTGTGTGCTTTCGCTAGTGTCAAAATTTCTTCTAAAGATTGGTACAATCATTTAGGACATCTATCGAATAAAATTTTAAGTCATTTACTTTCCTATTATTCTCTTCATGTTTCATCAAATGAAAATTTTTATTGTAGTCCTTATCAATGCAATAAAAGCCACAAGCTTCCTTTTCAATTATCTTCCATGACTAGTTCTACACCTTTAGAACTTATATATTCAGATGTATGGGGTCCTGTACCAGTTGTTTCAATGGATGGTTTTAAATACTATATTATTTTTCTAGATCATTTTACAAAAAATATTTGGTGGTATCCGATAAAACAAAAATCTAATGTGTTTTCCATTTTCATTAAATTTTTAAAACAATGTTGAATTGTTTTTTTCAAAAACTAATTGTTTCTTTTTATTATGATAATG
Source organism: Ochetophila trinervis (assembly GCA_003254975.1). Classification (NCBI taxonomy): domain Eukaryota; kingdom Viridiplantae; phylum Streptophyta; class Magnoliopsida; order Rosales; family Rhamnaceae; genus Ochetophila; species Ochetophila trinervis. Next base: position 11,934 of record QANX01006409.1, on the reverse strand, counting down.
GAGAAGAGTTCGTTAAACTCAAATCTTTTTTTGAACAAAATATTATAACTCATTTTTTAACACCACCCCATACACCTGAACATATTGGTTATGCAAAATGCCGTCATCGTCACATTAGTGAGACAAGCTTAGCCCTATTCTCTAAAGCTGGATTACCTTCAAAATATTGGTCTCACAGTTTTGATACTGCTGTGTATTTAATAAACCATCTCCCTACTCCAACTCTCAGTATCAAATCACATTATCAACTACTTTTCCAAAGGTCTCCTAATTATAATAATCTTAAAACTTTTGGATGTCTCTGTTATCCTTGGACCAAACTTTACAATAAAAATAAACTAGAGTCAAATTCCAGACCTTGTTTGTTTTTAGGCTATCTTAAAAATCAAAGTGGATATATATGCTATGGTATTAAAAATAACAAATATTTTTTTTATCACGGCATGTTGTTTTTATAAAATCTGAGTTTCATTATACTTCTAATTTCTCTTCTCCTCAATCACGTGAACATGTCATTTCACGTTGGGATACATCCTCCAATATATTGGAACCTACTCACCCACTAGTTTCATTCTCCTCCACTGCAAATTCTAACTCATCCTTATCTTTTCCACCAAGTCAATCATTATCTCCTATACTAACTACTCCACGTCAAGATTTCTTTTCTCATAAAACTCTTATATCCACTCAAATAGTGTTATCTCCTGACTCTCCCTCACTCTTATCTAATAGTCAAAGTAAAGATTTTTTTCTCCTACTTCTCATTCACATTCATCTGATGGCCACGGTAAGGACTCTTCTTCATTGGCTCCTACTATAATAGATGAAGTTCATGCAATCATATCATGCGCATCACTAGCTCCTTCTCCTACTTTTACTCCCAAACCTCGGTCTCTTCTTAAAGACAAAACCCATGTGATGTATACGCGGTCTTTAAATAATATTTTTAAACCCAAAAAACTATTTGATTTCTTTGTGGCCACCAGTGAGACTACTTTAACTGAAACATAACCCACAACAGTCTCTCAAGCTCTAAAACATCACAAGTGAAGGCAAGCCATGTCTGAAGAGTTTGATGCACTATTAAAAGATGGCACCTGGGAATTGGTTCCTCATGACTCTCGCTACAATTTAATGGACAGTAAATTGGTATTTCGTATAAAGCGAAACTCAGATGGATTTATCAGTAGATACAAAGCAAGACTTGTGGCGAAGGATTTTAATCAACGACCTAGGATAAATTACTCAGAAACTTTCAGTCCCGTTGTCAAATCGGGTACAGTTCACATAATTTTGTCCATTGCCTTAGCTAAAAACTGGCATCTTCGGCAACTTGACATCAACAATGCTTTTCTCAATGGGAAATTAATTGAACAAGTGTACATGACACAGCCTCAGGGATTCATTGACCTTCATCAGCACATGTATGTAAGCTTCAAAAGGCAATTTATTGGCTCAAACAAGCACAACGGGCTTGGTATAATGAATTGAAATCTTTTCTTCTATCTTATGGATTTATCAATTCATTATCAGATCCTTCATTGTTCATCCTTACCTATTCTAACAATATAATGTATTTGTTAGTTTATGTGGATGACATATTGCTCACAAGGAATAACTTGATATTGTTGTCATCTTTAATAACGGCACTGTCGGCAACCTTCCCTTTAAAATATCTTGGTCCTCTTAGCTATTTCCTGGGTGTTGAGGTTACACCAAGTAAGCATGGCATTCTCATAACTCAAACCAAATATATACATGATTTGCTGGCAAAGACAAAAATGAATGATGCCAATGAATTCACCATCCCGATGTCCACAACAACTTCTCTCACTCTTATGGACGACACAAATATAATAGATGCTACAAAATACTGACTAACAATTGGGAGTCTTCAATACTTGTCCTTGACATGACCGAATATCTCTTTTACTATGACTAAATTATCTCAGTTCATGCATAAACCGACTAAACGCATTGGGTAGTAGTTAAACATTTGCTTTGGTATTTAAAAGGTATGAGTAACTATGGATTTTTCCTTCAACAGGGTGCTCCTTTATCACTACATTCATATAGTGATGCAGATTGGGCTGGAAATTGTGATGACAGTTCGTCCACATCTGCATATATTATGTCTTTAGGTCCTAATCTCATTTCATGGATGTCAATGACACAAAAAACATTATTGAGATCCTCCACAGAGGCAGAGTATAGATTAGTTGCCTCAGCAAGATCAAAATATTTTGGTTACGTTCCCTCATGTTTGAGTTGAAGTTGTCCATTCCAGCAATTCCAGTCATATACTGTGACAATGTTGGCACTACATACATATGTGTCAACCCGGTTCTCTACTCCAAAATGAAATATATAAAAGTGTACTTTCATTTTGTTCGAGAGAAAGTAGCTGATGGTAAACTTTGCATCCATCATGTCTCTAGCCAAGAACAATTAGCAGATGCATTAACAAAGTCGTTATCAAGACAACGGTTGCAATTCTTGAGATCCAAGCTACGTGTGTTGTCTCAACCCATTAGCTTGACGAGGCATGATAGAGATTAATATGTTACGTTATTAATGTATTATCTCATTGTATTATCATTTGTGCATTTAATCTTTTAGTTAGGTTGTTGTGTTGTAATTATCTACACTAAAAACATATTTTGTATGTGTATTTATGCTGGTTTTCTTGTAATACAAGATGAGTTTTTTCCATAAGGTTTTACTATTTTCTTTAATTATAGCCCAAAATCAATAACAATAAATATAATAAATTCCAATAAAATAATTCTTGTAACTTTAAAATTTAAATTTCACTAAATAATAATTTGACAAAATTAGTGATAATATATAAATAATGGTAACCATCCAAGATCAATATATATCATAATACCATAAATTTAATACTATAAATTAAAACTTATAAATCTATAATAAAATAGCATTAAAGAATAATTGAAGACGTCAATATTTATAAATTCAAAATATTTAGTAATTGAAAAAACAAATTAACAACTCATGCTCACTATCTTGAAGCATTAAAAATGGCAAAACATTAATGTGTGATAATGTTATAACTAAATACATACATGAGACATAAACGGAATAAAATTGGCACATCTCGACATGACATGAATAATATATATATATATATATATATATATATATACACATATAAGTAGATTCACTTTATGAATATTATAATCAAAACAAAATTTTATTCCATGTATCATAAGCTTTCAAGATCTAACAAAGAAAACAAGATGCTATATGACAATAATGATACTAAATTAAGCAATTAATAATATATAAATTGATGTGCATACATATATGGGCATATATAGGCATCAAGTTAGATAAAACAACATAAAATAGACTAAATGTAATTGAATATTCATTCTCATGATATAAGAGTTGAAACGGATCCTGAATAATATTGCAGGTATGTTGTGGGAATAAACAAACCTATCAAGTGAAAGCCAACATCACGTATATATATATCATGCAAACAATATAAGAACAGTTCACAAGTAGATATAATCATGTCATCATCTATAATTGTATATAGATCAAAATAATCTATCATAAAATATTTATTGAAAATAAAATTTAGTATGCACATGTATCAATATGCATAATAGTAAGGATATATAGAATAATAATATAAACAAATTACATTCTTACTTCAATATCAGGATCCCACTTAGGTGAGCCCCTTTAAAATTCAACAAAAGGTTCATGCATGAGCTCCTTCATTTTATGTAATTTTTTTCTATATCATGTAATTTTTTTTCCATAATATGTAATTTTTTCTAAATTGAGTAATTTTTGTTCATAATGTGTAATTTTTGTTCATATCATGTAATTTTTTTGTCCATATCATGTAATTTTACTCAAACAAGGGGTTTCACTTAAGTTTTTCCCTCAATATCAATCATTTGGTTAATCTTATCTAAACTAAAAATTAAAGTGGTAGAGAATCGTACTGATAACATGTTGTAAATTAAATATGAATATAAAGAACACAAGATGGACTTATAGAACATAAAAGAGTAGAGAGATGGTATAAGAAGAATCTATATCTTTGTGTGTCACAAAACATGTCTTATGGCCTCTATTTATTGGCATTTTATAGTATAAGTTACAAACATATTGATGAGTATTGATGATAAATCAATAGTATAGGTTATAATTGTTACAAATAATAAAGCATTGAAGGCTTACAATGTAACGACCCGAATTTTTGCTTACTCTTCTTCTTTGTGTTTTGGACTAGGTTGACCATATTAGGGCTTAATATTTACTTTTTATTTGGGAATTTTTTTACTCAAACCTTATCAAGATTGGCGTAGAGGAAGTCACCACAAGTCCGTAGATTGTCATCACGCCCAAATTGGAGTTATAGATTGTAAGTTATGATCAATCAAAGATTGTACTTTAATTTTGGGACAATTTGTTTCTACTGGGTATTTTGTTTCAGTACTTTTTGGACTTTTAAATTCAAATAAAGGTACTTTATGGTTGTTTTCAACTACCATTATTTTGCATTGGGTATTGAGAGTCTTTAAATACCTCTTTTACCCTTGTTGGCCGGCACATTTTTGAATTTAGAGAGAGAGAGAGAGAAGGGTCGCATTGTAGCGACACCACCTTTAGCCGGCCATATCTTCCTCGTCCAATGGAGTTAGGACGTGTCCTTAGTACCATTGGAAAGCTGGTGTGACGATCTACACGTTGGTACCAAGTTTGATATCTGAAAACCGCCGGAGCTCGTTGAAAAATGACCTCGAAGTCTCAGAAAAACCACCCGCGGCAGCCACCACCTCCACCTAGATCTACTCCATTTTTCGGCAACCATCTCGAGCTTCAGACCACTCCGGGGACCTGATCTGCAGCTGGCCGAGCTCCGACGACCACCCGACGCGCTGCAAGTGCCACCCGAACCTGCTGCCGATCCACCTCCACGCGCCGTCACCGATCTGCTCCACCGCCGGCGAGTGGTGGTGCACGGCCCATCCAGGAAGCTTCCCCTTGTGCCGGTGAAGCTAACCCAGATTTTTCCTCCCCTTTTCTACGCCGTTAAACCCCTCAATGGACTCGATCTTTGGCCGGATCTTTCTTCCCTTTGGTAGAGCCACCGGCGGCAAGTGGGTGCTCACCACCCGTCCCAATGCGTTCCTAAGGTCGTGGGCAAGATTTCTGTGTCGTCGATTTGATCCAATTTCGGTCGAATTTGAAAATGTCCAATTTCGGTTGAGATCAGATCTTTCGGGACCAATTTCAATCATTGGCTGCGACGAATCTTCAAATTGAAGGTAGCTTCTCGTTCCTTGCATCTTCAATTTCGTTTCGGTATAAAGTTTGTTAAAATCAGACTTGAAACGGGAAAATCCATGTATTTTGGGAATTTTTGCCGATTTGGGGTATTTTCATAATTTCTGAAAATATTGGAACATTTTTGTAATTACTGAAAATGTTATGCAATCTTAGTAATTAGTGTTTTAATCTTGTAATTGGAGACTCAGAGGACTCCTCTGAGCCTTTGGTTAGTTTTTCAGTAATTAAAAGAATTTTCGTTAAATTATTTTTAGATGTTCGTACATGATCGAGGGTTGGACCGGAGATCTAGCAGGATCACGCTTCGAATCTGTGAGTGCATTTATTTTCTAAGCATTTTGGGATTATATATTATTATGATTTAATCGCATATAATTTTTTTTGATTGGATTTTCTTGTGCATTTTAAATTATGCTTATCAAATATATTATATGCTGATTTAAATGGTTGATGATTTAAGACAATATATGCATTTATGATTTTAATGGAACTCATATTTATATGAGATTTTTGTTTTAAATGGTTATTGGCGATTTATGAAATTTTGGATATTTTCGCAAGTTTGTAAAAAATTGTAATTTCAAAGAAAAATTGTGGCTTTTGTGGAATTTAAGAAATTTTTGGGGCAAATTTATGATATTCGAAATATTTGATTGTTTTTCGTATAATTTTTCAAAATAGAATATTTTGGAAAATTGTTTAAAAATAAAAGGATTTGAAAAAAATTGATGATATCCGGTGATGAATGATTTTAGAAATGATTTTGAGTAGTACCACACATTATTGAGATGTATGATTATTATGCGCGCTATTATTATTATATTATATCATCCTCTGTTGCGGACACGTGTAGGGAGAGAGATGATGAGGATCCTGCCATGACGGATTTGGGACGCCGGTTCATTGTGATGAGTATACCCCCCCTCCCCCCGCCTGTGACGCCGTTAGGACGCTGAAGGTCACACGGCACAATACTATGATGTGGTATCGGTTTGGTTTTATATTTGTTGATTGCTGATTTTAAATTGATGATTCTGATTTCAGGGATCGTGGTCCATTGCCTTTGGTTTTCGGTTGTGACCCACTTGCTAGTTTATGAAAATGTGTTTGACAATCATTTAAATATTTATGAATTTCATTTATGATTCTGGAGTTTTGATAATGTGATTTTATGGTTACGTTGAATTACATTTTTGCCCTTGATTTCGTACTGTACTTGATTTACTTATTTTTTTATGGGGAGTAACACTAAAAGTTTTGCGAAATTATTTTCAAAACGGGGAACTTTTCAATTGAGGGACGTGAGGTTTGAGTGTAAAGAATTTTTAACTACTGATTTTATATTTTGTAGTTATCTAGGAGCACTCACGGAGATATTTATATCTCACATTTTGTTTTTTTTTATAACTTCATTCCCTAGGTCCTAGCTGCAGGTTCTCGTGAGCTACCGCCGGCATCGCATTCGCACTCGACATTCGCTACTGTTTCTTTTATTCTGTTTACTCTCGAACTTGTATTATTTATATTTTTCGGTCTATCTCATTTAGTGGCTCTGACTTTCCCACCTACTTTCTAAGCTGTTTTAATATTTATTTTGGTATAACTAGTAGATCATTGTTGTGATGCATATCTTATTTACATATTTCGTCTTATTTATTGTTTTCTTGTTTATTAATCCCTCTTTCGGAGGAGGATTTTGTCGGCTACCCCGAGGAGTTCTGGTGGAATCTTTCTCAGGCGGGGCCTCTTCGGATAATTTGGAGAGATTTCCGAAGGGGGTCCTGTCATACAAATGTATCGATAATGAGAGTTACAAAGTGGTGACATCCACATATTCATATTTTTATTCTCCAAAAGAAATGTACTCGTACTTATAAAATTTATTATTTACATTTTTTTATATTTAACCAAAAATTATAAAAATAGAGATATTACATTTTTTTCATATTCATTTTTTTTCATTAAAATATAAAAATGATTATTAATTAATTAAGGTATTTATTTTTATTTATTTGAAAAAAAAAAACTAATGCATAGTTCCATTACTGATAAAAGAAAAATTGTTGGAGCCTCCTAAAGCTGTTAAATAGACACATATAGCTTAACAAATAATACTATTGGGTTCTATTTATCAAAAAAAAAATACATAAATTAAAAGGTTAATTGCATTCTCTCTCTAGTTTTAAGATGTTGCAATATATAAGCCTAATATTAAAATTCATAACCTCTCTATTTTTCATTTGGTGCACATTAAGCCTTGTATTTTTAACTACTGATAGAACTATAAAGTATTGGACCTTTGAAAACTGAATTGAATGTCTTACACTTTGTTGAGTTATGAATAGAATTCTAAATTAACCTTGATCATTTTGTGATTGATATTGAAGAACTTAATAAAAATTAGATCAATGTGCGTTAAATAATAAAAAATAGAGAGCTCGATAAGATAAATTTTAAAATCAAAATTGCAACATCTAAACAATTATCTTTAAATTAAATATTGATAATTTAAACTAAATATAACCTCCTATTCATATTTAGATTATATCGTCTACATTTTGGTATAATTATTTTGTTAAAACACTCTACTTTTGAAACTTTCCAAAAAGAAAAGAACAATCACACTACTATTCATCGTACACATATTCAATTAATTGTTAGAAAGCTAGTGGAAAAAGTTCCATCACTTTGATGGAGCTTCCACATTTTAATTGAAAATACAAACATATAGTTACAATATTCCCAGCAACAATTAGAAAAATGAAAATAATAATAATAATAATAACAAACACAAAGATTCATGAACTTTTGTTATGAAATCCTTGCTGTTTGACCGGAAGAAATACGGAACTACTTGGACAATCGGATAGGATAGGAGGAATTAGAAGAGCCACCGGCAGCATAAGGAGCATATGATGAAGCAGAAGCTCGGTTAACGCTTTGAGATCGGTGCTCAAGGAAGTCGGTATTTGCCGGCGGCTGGAACTCCGATCGTGTTCGTCGATGAGACGAGCCGTGAGATGAACCCTTAGGGTTTAAGAGATGGTAGCTCCGGTTGGAGTTATCGGAGAAACTTCTATAACTATGTTGCGGCTTTTGCTTCTTCATGGCGTGGAGAAGATAAGGAATTAAGCCTTCCATTATGTGCTTATTTGATATATTGGAATTGTCAAAAGCTCCTTAATTTGGTGTTGCGCATAAAATGAATGAAAGACAATATCATTGTAGCTTTTATAATTGAGATTTTTAAGAATTATTGCCTATAGCATAAAGAGCAATGACTTTAATATCCTTCTGTATGGGTAAGACGAGAGAATATTCAAAAGAAATAGTGTAAAGCCGGAAAAGGGGCATGAGGGTCATTTTGGTTTTTTATTTAGTCATGGAAGGTTTGGCAAATTTGACTGGGATTATGGGCTTTTTTTTCTGTGGTGGTGGAGTTGAAAAAATGTGTCATCAAAGATAGGCGGCTGAGGATGTGAGCTCTACGCGTAGACAGATAAATACATTATCAATAAGTATCCAAAAGGTGTTTGAACAAATTGAAAAGAAAGAAAGAAAACAAATCAAAGGTACTAAGCGAGATGCATTTCAAAATGCTTTACACAAGAAAAATAGCATTTATTTAACAAAAAAAAAGAAGAAAAATATTATTTTGCCACCATGATGAGATCCACATTGATATGTCAATCGTTAATAGGCTCTTTTATGTTTTTTTTGGAGAGTCATTGGTAATAGGCTTTTACTATCCCATTTGTTTTTGCATATTCATTTTAAAATTTAAATTTATTTTAAAATAAATTTAAATACAGTCAATAATTTATAAATGACGTCTTTGGTCTGGACGGATACCCGTGCTACTGTATAGGAAAAGCGAAGTTAAGTTGGTGGGTCTTTTTCATGGTTTGGTACAGCTTTTGGAATTTGAATTTTGGCGGAAGTCTTTGTTGTTTGTTGACAATTAACTGGCAATGTGGGCCCCAACGGCTTCAGCATGATTGGAATCCAATGGTGCTTTTTTTGTTCTTTTGTTTTTTGGTAATAGGATGCATTTATAGCACAAAAAGCCTCTTGAAAAGAGGATTACAAACCGAACTCCCCTCTTTTTTCCTTTACAACCAGATTGAATAAAGCAGAGGGGAGAGAGTCAAAGTTTGATAAATCAAAACAAAAAGAACTGCTAGTTGCTAAAGAAAGTTTGACTGCCTGATCAGCCAGATGATTAGTGGATCTGTTGTCCCAGCGAAAAACCCAGTTGCCGTTTGCTCTTTTCCTTTCCCGAATGTGAAGAAGACCCAAGCGAGTCTCCCAGCCTTCCAGCTCACCATTGCCATTAATGTCCCGAACAAGAGTCGCTGCATCAGAGGACCAAACCACTCTATTCCACCCTTCTCTCTCAGAGACTTCAGTTGCCCAATCAAGAGCATTCATCTCGGCCACCAACGGAGATCCACAGTCTTGTAATTTGGTCATGAGAAGGATCACCTCCCCTAAGTAGTTTCTTGCCACAAACCCCAGAGCAGCTTTCCCATTAATAAAAGCTGCATCTGAATTAATTTTTAACCATCCATCCTGGGGGGGACCAAGAGTCAGTACTAGTCTTTTCTACATTGCACTCAAAACTTGAAAAACCAGCTGCCTCCCCGAGACCCTCCTCAACCATCCGATTGAACAAGATGACCACCTTAGAAAGCTCTGCTTTCCCTTCGTACACCACCATATTTCTGTAAAACCAACTATAATATAGCATAGAGCTAAAGAAAATTGCATTCCATCTCTCGTCCCTATCACCCCCGGAATCCAATGGTGCTTTGTGTGCGTGATTTAGAAAATTTTATGTCATTTAGATCAAATCCTTACCCAAAAATTAACAAAAGGGAGACCAAATTTTTCTACTTGAATAATGTACTATTTTGAAAAAAATAAATATTTTTTCAAAAAGTTTTAAAATGTATTTAATACGTATTTTGTATAAAATATGGCAAAAAAGGGTTTCACGAAAAAAATTTTAAAACATAGAAAGCATAAAAAACAAAACTAAATACTTTTCAAATATCTGTAAAATAATCGACTTCTTTTCTCTTCATTTTTATAAATTTCTAGTTTTTTGGCTTACTTTTGCTTGCAAAAGCGCATATATATTGGAAGAAATCATTTTTGGTGCTCTTTTGTATTGGAAAGATTTCTTCCACTATCAATTTATTTTTTTTGGTTAAAAGTTTTTAAATGTCGTGTAGAGAACACAAAGTGATTGATGAGTTTCATTTATAACATATATGGACCATTGAAAATAGAATATTGCAATTTCACTAAAAGAAAATAGAATATTGCAATACATTGTGACTATTGTCAAATTGACGATGATCTTGATCAATCACTTATCAATTGGTTTTTTATATTATAAAAAAAAAATTGTAGCAGACATTGAGTATATTACTATAATATATATATATATAATATAAAACGTTTAATTGATGAAATTACTATTATCTCATTAATAATTATAGTTTTTTTTTTTATGTATGTATATAAAAACTAATTTATTTTAATAAATATTTGCTATCATATTTTTAGTTCTATATTTTTAATGCACAATGTATTATACACATAAGTATCGAATTTATAAATTTGCCATTTTTGTATTTTTTTAGCTGAATTTATACAATAATTTTTAGTAAAATAAACAATTTATACATGTACATATTATAAATGTACTTTTGTCATTCCGTATTTTACTAACTGTGAAATTTTAGCAATTTTTGGACACCGAAGTATTTTAGTCTCCATTTCCCGACTAAAATGCAAGCAGATTGTTTCTCTCTTTACTCTTGTATGAAAATTATCATTTGAGATTATGCAAATTTGTCACTAATTGTCATTATCAGTGACAAAAATTTTATTAATAATAATTATTAATGATATTTTTTGTACAAATTTCATCCAGAAAATCATATATTATGAAAAAAAAATTGTATATATTTATATTAAAAACTAATATTTCAAATTAATCCTTCTTAAGACGTATGAGGTTTGCTCATTGTTTTTTACCCAACGAACGAGGCCCAGCTAAAGTGTTTTGGTTTTCAGCCGACCAACGTATTATTTTTCTACTTTAAATTTACACATATAATATATAGGATATTTCATCCAAATTATAAATAATAGAATACTCAATACTCGATACAATAAAATTTAATTTTAATTTTTTTGCTACAATTAATAAATTTACTACATTTTTTTTTGTGGTAGTAATTTCAATTTTATTTTTATGAAATAATTTCAATTTTGTTAGTTATTACTTATTACCACCAAAACATAGTCAAATAAGAAAGTTTGACCAAAAGTTTATCCTTAAATCCTCTGGTTTTGCTATAAAGAAACACTGTCTTTATCACCCGTTGACGCCGCCCACGGTCTGGAAAACCACTACTTCCAAAGCCGTAATTTTTTTTTTTTTGACATTACAATTCTTATCCTTTCGATATTTCCATCTTCCTCCACTCGCCAGTGGCATTATTTTCTAAAGTTCTTATTTTTAATATTATTGCTATATATATATATATTTTTATTTTTTTTGCTTTTAGAAACAATCTTACGATG
>QANX01006408.1:157411-223858 GCA_003254975.1 Ochetophila trinervis | reverse complement strand
GTAGAAATTAATTATAAATTTTTTTATTTAAATAAATTTAATTTTTAAAAATACTGAAATACATGTGGACTAAAATAATAATTACCTTCTCTTATCATCGTTTTCCTTTTGTTTATTTATTTATTTCATTATCTCTGTGATGTGTGTGTGGGTTGGGGCGTCCGAGTAGGTATTTCATGCTCAAAATCTGATCCAAAAAATTTGCAGTGCTACTGCTTTTTATACTTTGAGACCTGCAATGCCTACTTGGAGACTTTGATCCTAGACACAAGTCTATCGAGAGACATTTAAGCCTAATTAAAAGGGCCTTTATTATTGGTTCGCTGAGACTGATTAAAAGTGTTATGACCTGAGCTCCTATAAAGCTCTTCATATTAACTCATAATGTCGTCATTTGCCTCACTTACCAAACACCTGTCACTCCCACTCCTTTTAAACTCACACTACATGCATTTCCATGTCGCCATTTCTCTCCCTAGAATTCGCTTTTGCGTTTCTCGATCATGTTCTTCTTCACATAAATACTTTAACACTCTTCTCCTAATCTCAATTAACCCACAAAGTCACTAGCTCTCTCTCTCTCTCTCTCTCAATTTTCTTTACCTAGCAAGCCATGAAGAACTTGACCCTGTTCTCCTTCTTCCTTCTCAGCCTCCAACTTTCCTGCGTTTCTGCTGAATGCACTTTTGACAGTGAATCCCAAAGCGGCGGAAAAGCCGCGGCCCTCAGATTCAAACTAGTAGCTATATGTTCCATACTGGCAGCCAGCACAGTGGGAGTCTCTCTCCCAACCCTGAGCAAGAAAATCCCAGCTCTGAGTCCCGAAAAGGATATCTTTTTCGTGATCAAGGCCTTTGCTGCCGGCGTGATTCTCGCCACCGGATTTATCCATGTTCTGCCGGATGCTTTCGAGAGCCTGACGAGTCCATGCCTCCGTGAAAACCCCTGGGCTCATTTCCCTTTCGCCGGCTTCGTGGCCATGCTTTCGGCTATGGCTACCATGATGGTCGACACCTTCGCCACCAGTTATTATGAGAGATTGCATTTCAGTAAAGCTTTGCCGGTGAAGGAGGCCAGTAGTCAGGTGCATGAGGGTCATGTGCATGTTCACACACACGCTACGCATGGCCATGCTCATGGCTCGGCCTTTGTCTCCGACGATTCCTCCGCCGACCTTCTCCGGCATCGAGTAATATCTCAGGTGGGTTTCGGTTTCTTTTTTTTTGGGCATTTTGTTTTCCCCTGTTTTCTCACTCTGTTTTTTCCACTGCCATGTCACATTTTTTATTCCATGAATTTAATCACATATAATTTCGCCGATAAAATTAAATATATAATTTTATAAAAATACTTATTAAGTGTTGGATTAGAAATACTTATCATTTTACAATGATTGTATACAAGTTGTTACTCCTGCGGTTAGAGCCTGTATTTCCGATTTATTTTCCGATAAATTTTATTGAAGAAAATTAAAGTATTTCTGCTAACTAGCACGGATTTTTTAATTTTAGTTTAAAAATGATTTATTTGGTGATGAAATTGTAATCAGAATGCTACTATTCCGAGTTTTTGTAATCAGAATGCCAATATAAATTTATAAGTTTTTGTACATTAAATAATTGGTACTGAAATTGAATTATTTCCAACAAAGCGAAAGAATTTATTCTGTAAATAAAGTAAATACAATCAAATTAAAGTATGTTGTGCAGAACAAAATAATATGAATATTTACATATTCTAAAAGGATATAAATCAATTTAATGTTCAGATTGTTTGATAGCCACTTAACGAGTAAAAGATTTTTATATATTCTTCACTGGAGTCCATTCATTTGTGTCTTATATTACTATTATTTCAAATGCTTATTTATTTTGTTATAATGAAAAAATAATACTTATTTATTTACTTTTGTTCTATAGGTTTTGGAGCTGGGGATTGTGGTTCATTCAATAATTATTGGCATCTCCTTAGGTGTCTCACAGAGTCCTAACACCATCAAGCCTCTTGTAGCAGCTTTGACTTTCCATCAATTTTTTGAAGGCATGGGTCTTGGTGGGTGCATTTCTCAGGTATTTCAGTCCCCTCCTAATAAAAATTTATTGGTTTTTTCTTTTGTTAACTTTTTCTATCCTAAAAGCGTAATTAGAATTTATAGACGGAATATTGAAACAGTATTAATATAATACTAAAAAAGGCCAAAAATGAATTTGTTAAAAAATTTGCATATGGGCAGAATATATGCTAGAGGGGTCAAAATTTTCTGTTAGAGCTTTTGTGGAGATATGAAATCTTGAGGGTTCTCTTGTGGGGTTCCGTTGTATACCACCAATCTTATAAGGAGTACGATAATACTGTGTCGTTTCATAATTACGTTGTAGGGAGTGCTATTGATGACTCTTTTAGTCTGTCTCACATGAGTGCTGCATTAATCTGTTCAAAAGCCTACAAACATTTAGGACATTCATTTACTTTCCTCATGTAAAACTGTGCTTGCTTGATGTCCTTGCATTTCATCACTAAGTACAGTCTTATTTTTGCTGACTTCTATCAAAGTGGTCCCCGACCCAATGGCCCATAGTATTTCTGCAAATCTTGTCAAGAATAATACTGTACATATTCCCAAAAAGAACTCGCACTATATTTGCATTATTAGTGCGATTTATTTTGATTTGGCAAATATTATTGGATTGTTTTATTAATTTTATTCTTTTTAATATTAAAAATTTAATATAGAAATGTGAGCCTTTTAATAGTAGCTAATTATTTATTAGTGATATAAAAAAGTCTCAAAGTTTAAAATGTGATTAAATTTGTTCGAAAAAATCAGTCCAAAATCAATTGGAGTCCTATATTGCTTGAGCTTGGATTTGAATTTTAAATTTTAGATTTAATCTAGCCCATTGGCCTACTTATCGGGCTGGCTTAAGTCCAGCATAATTAGCTAGCTTAAAAAATTTTAGACTTTTTTTTTTTCCTATTTTTATTCAATTAAGTATAAAATATTTGTTATATATTAAATTGCATTTGTTTATTGCTAATTATATTTTTATATTTTGTATATATACAAACGAAGTTGTTTTTTATTTTATTATTAAATATACTTTAAGCATATATATATAGTTAAATAAAAATTTTGGTATTTTTTTTAAGAAAAAAAAATCAAATTGCTTTAAACCTAAAGCTTGAATCTAATATCCGAGCCAAAATTCCATCTTATTGATATTTATAGTGCTAGGCATTGAACTATAAGATTTAAAATATTAATACGGCCTAGCCAGATTCAAATTCTCTCTTTAGTCCGAAAAAAATCTAATCCGAATCTAAATTTTTAAACTGGAGCCTGTATAATCTAAATTTATATCTCTATTAATTATAAAATAGTATATAGATTCCACTAATATTCTATTATCAATGGTAATAAAACATATTTTTTTTTCAAATTAATAATTACCAAATATGGTACTTTAAATGGGAGTAGTCAAACAATAAATACTATTGATAAAAAAAAAAACAATAAAACTAGGTTTTCCTAAAAAAAGAATTGTAACACTAGGAGGTATACATAACGTGATTCAATTTTTCGAGTATGTTTTGTGTCCGGTTGTCCACCACACGAGTAGGGTGACTATTTGTTCAAGATACGATGCACAAGATTGGGAAGCTAAGTATGTCGATTAATGTGTCAACTTAAATCACACACTATTAAAATCAGCTTCAATTAAAACTTTAAAATATTAAACTAATCATTGATAAAAAAAAATTAATTAATTGATTTTTCTTACTAAATTACATAATTATTTAAAATTATATTATTAAATTTTCTCATTAATTTTATAAAATGAAATAAAATAATTAAAAGAATATAATATGTTTAATATATGTACGGGCTTATGAACATAAAAAAAAAAATTATTATAGTTAAGAGTCCTGAATATGTAGAAAACTGAAAACATAACTGTTATTGCGTTTTGATGTTATTTTATTGAGAAGTAGTATTAGTTTTATTGTATACATACATACATATATATATATTATATATATCTATTAAATGAGATTGCGATGTCATCGATCATATATTAAGTTTTAATAGATTATATTTTTAATTATAATTAATGGTTTTAAAGATATATTTTAACTTAGAGATTAATTAATGATTAAATTGTTTTTAGCTTTTTTGAAGTAATTAGTTTAAACTAACTCAATAATAAAGTCAATTTCATGGAAACATAAAATTTGTGTAAATGAGTCAATTTCGTATAAATTGATCATGTTAACTAAAATTCACTCGTTTAATAAACAGATTATAAAGCTGTATTAAATTATCTGTTTATTAACTATGTGGCTTTTAGATTGAAAATTTCTGACCCGAATAATAAACATGTTAAATTTAAATCGACCAATTTCAACACCATTAGTAAATGGATTGGTTCGAAACATGGCCTATCAACATAAATTGTACTAGTCCTACACGTGAGTCTAGTGGATCTTATCCTATTGGCTTTTAGGTAACCCTCACATATATTGTTTTTTTGTTGCTGAAAACCCTCACATATATTGTAGTCGTCGAGTTAGTCACCTTGACATATTTTCAGATTTTTTTATCAAGTTATTTATCAACTTATATGATAAATTATGTGATATTATTTTAAAACAAATTCTATTTGGAACAAATAATGATAGAACACAAATGGACCTACATATAATATAATAATTTAATTGGCTACCATTAAAAAAAGTTTATTTTTAATACTAGCTTTTTAGCAGTAAAAGATAAAAAAATACTGCAAATTAATAATTTCAATATTAACAATAGATTTCATTACTGATAATCACTAATAGTGGCAAATACTAATATCTTATTTTATTGTTTGAGAAATTCATATAAGTAAGCTAATAATATAAACATTCATTAAGCTAATAATATAAATATTTATTAAAGCCATAAATGAAACTCTATATCAACCAATACATCAATTAGACATCTTGTATTTAAAAAAAAAGAAGACATTATATGCTAAATCAGTTGGTAAATAGTGTTGGTTGAACTTGATACTTATATTATAAATGACTGATATAGGAATTATCTACATATCTGTATGTTTAACCTCTCTCGAACAAACCAAAAAAGATCAAAAATGGAAAAAAGAAAAAGAAACAACAGAATATCAAGTTGAATACCATTTCAAATTATTTATAAAATGATTTTGATAAACATTTTTATTTTTGTATTATAAATGGCTAACAATAACATACAAGTTATTTATGATTCATGTATGCATAATATTTCAAACACTTAAAGAAGAAAAACGTAAAATGAAAAGCATAAAAGTTACCAAACAAGAGTAAAAGATGGGAAACTTATAGTGATGGTAAGCAGATAAGATCACTTATATTTTTTTAATTGTGCAGGCAAAATTCAAGTTCAAGGCCATTGCAATAATGGTACTTTTCTTCTCACTTACCACTCCAACTGGAATTGCTATTGGAATGGGAATATCGAATATTTACAATGAGAATAGTCCAAATGCTCTGATTGTGGAGGGTGTATTCAATTCTGCTTCAGCTGGGATTCTTATATATATGGCACTGGTTGATCTTCTAGCTGCAGATTTTATGAGCCCTAGAATGCAGAAGAATCTATGCCTCCAATTTGGTGCTAATATTTCCCTACTTTTAGGCTCCGGATGTATGTCCCTTTTGGCCAAATGGGCATAAGCTAGGGCTAACAGTTTTACTAAATTTTGTGAGGATGAATCCTCTTAGGCTTGCTTATAAGGTTTTTCTTCTTTTTCTTTGTTTTTATTTATTTATTGTGTTTTTCTTTTCTAAGCAAAAATGTAAATTTTAATTTGCTTTCCTCTAATAATATAGGTATTTATGTGAGTTGGAATTTGGTAATTTATAATTAAGATATCATTATTAAAAAAACATTTTAATTAACCGCAAAAGATAACTAGAATGTTTTAGCAGCACATAAACTGAACTACTAGGAAACACAGTCGATTTTATAAATGAAATAAAATAAAATATCCAGGTTACAGAAAAAATTAAATAAAAACTACTAGCAAAAGCTAGAAACAACAAATAAATACCACAAAACTAAAATAAAATAATAAAAATTGCATTACTTCAAAAACAAAAAACTAAGAGAACCGGTAAGCACTTCTACCTTGAATATCCTTTGCAAGTAATAGTGGAGCACAGAAAGAAGGTCAATTGAACTGCCAATCCGCCCCAGCCAAAGCAACAACATATTTAGACAATGTGAAGCAACAAAATAAAGAAACAAAATTTATTTTAAACGAGATTACCATGCTGCCCTATACTTCCATGAAATGTCAGGATTTTTTGTTGAGTAAAACTGACCACATAAGACGAGTTACTCTCAAGCCAAATAAAATTCCAACTAAAGTTCTTAATATAGCCAAATGCAGAAACTACTGCTAGCAATTCAGCTTCAAAGGCACATACATGACCAAGCGCTTTTGCAACTCAACCTTTAACAAAACCAAGTGAAGTATGAAAACTTCCCCACAACCAGCTAGACTAGGGCTACCATGAGCTGCCACATCTATAATAACCTTAATCAAACATGCATTTGGAAAGGACCATGTAATCGACATTGTCTTAGGAGCCATATCCGACCTACCTTTAATTCTAATTCGAAATCAATCTCCCCTCAATAGAATTGAACATAGAGCCACAATGTAAGGAATTATTTTCCTGAATTGAATGCCTAATTGAAACGGTCTGTTTTATTTATTTACCGCTATTTACCCAAGACCCATTGGAAACCTCTTTCTTGGCCGGCGATTGCTCACTGGGCCGAATGCAAACAAAATTGCTCACCGGAGGCTTAGAGTTGAGAAAGAATGAAGAGACGCGAGAGATAAGAGAGAAGGCATGTGAAAAGACAGAGTTTGCCTCTCGTTTGAGTGGCACATGCCTTTCACGGTGAATTTTAAATGGAATGATGGTCAAGTACTAATGGTGTACTATATTGCAAGTTTGGAGACTAGTATGACAAAAAAAAAAACAGTTTAGGTACCAACTTTGTATTTGGGTACTAACAATGTAATTAACACAAAATAAAATGAAAATAGAAACTTAAAACCCTAAATTGCAATAATCTAGATCCCAAAAGTACTGAACCTCACAGTCGTGACATCATGAAGATGGAGATTGCTGCAAAGTCTAATGGATGGACCTTTGATGAACTATTCGGTTCTTCAACTCCTTCATGAGTTTAAACCCAACAAGCTCAAAAGTCCCTCTTTTCTAATTTTAGGGATTTGTGACTTTTGGAGAGAGAGAAAGAGGAAAAAGAGAAGTCTTTTTTTTTTTTGGTAAAAAGAGAAAAAAGAGAAGTCATATGGAGAGGGAGAGAGAGCAGAAGATTGAAATGTTTGGAAAGCAAAGTACCAAAAGGGGCACCATTTTTCTTCTCATCAAAACGATGAGTTTATAAATATATCTTAAAACAAAGCGGTTTTTTTTTTTTGGGCAACCTATACCTAATGGGTAGTGTGGGTAACAGGTACTTGGGGTAGATGGGTCTTTGACTTTATTGATAATTTCGTCATACATTTTTCATACCCTAATAAGTGACAAACAAATATGTCATAATTGAAAATATCTGAATTTGTGACGATTTTGAAATCAGTTTATTAACAAGGATTAGGGGACCAATTTTGTTAGGATTTGTAATTGTAGATTTAGCTTAATGGTGCATTTTTTATTGGAAAAAATTCTTGATTAACTTGTGAACAAATATCATTTTGTTTGGTTTTGTTGGACTTGAACCCGTGGATACTGAGGGATTAAGAGAAGAAATTTTTATATTAAGATATAAAAATTTCTATTTTTATAAGTGCTAAAATGTTCAGGTTTTGGATAATTTATATTAAGATATAAGTGCTAAAATGTTGGATGTTTATATTTGTATTTAAGGTAAATTTGGATTGGGAAATTGTTGGTTTGTTTGGTTGTATGTGGCCACGAGTTTGGGGTCTCTTCTTAGAGTTTTGTTGTTTTGGTTTTGGCTATAAATGACATGCTGGAAGTGCACAAAAATGTGTTTGAGTTGGTTAAGGTGTTAGTTTGAAAAGAGATTTATTTGGAGCCTTAAGGTGGAAAAGTATCGGTTTGGTTGGTACAAGTATATCTAGTTTCATTTGGTGAAATGTAGAACTTGTTATGATATTATCAATATCATGATAAGATTATTTATAGATGCTTACTATCTCTTTAGATAAGATACATAAAGATTGTAGATTATCTTCAATTATCTTATATATTTATCTATATAATGGATGTATTATCTATGTTATAGAAGGGCCTATAAATAGGACCATTCCACCATTGTAGAAGTACTCATATATAACATATCAGTTCTTTTATTTATATGTTTATAGTATTATTTTTTTATTTTATAACACGTTATCAGTACAACGTTCTATTTTTTAAAAAAAATTTATTTTATTTTAGTTATTGCAGATTACATATTAACCTATCAAAATTGTAACTTTGGAATTTTAGAGTTACGTTCTACTTATGGAAGATGTTCTTACTATTTAGGTTGAAGATCTACAATAATTAGGTATCAATGACAGACTATGGTGATGGATATATTGATACGTGCTATTGAATAACATATTATGCCGTATTGATCTATTAACATAGTTGTGATTATTGATGGCATCTAGAATATTTTGATTTGCAATTGTCTGTTGAATAAATTATGGTTACTGGAAACCGTTTATCTAGTTGTGAAAAATATCTTTTGAGTTTGTATAATTATGTGTTTTCAATGGAAACTAAGATTAAATATTGTCAATTGAAGTTTGGAAAAAGGTTTGATGGCATAAAATTATGTTGGTTTGATCTAGAATATATATATATATATATATATATATATATATATTTGTTCTTCAACATTTTAGGGCTTTACCGATATATATATCTTTTAGATTTGACATGGATTTCGGTTTTTTAAATTGAAATTGTTATTTAAGTTTTATTGTACGATTCATCTTGAGCATGTTTGATAGCTTTAATTGATTGATTGAAATGTGAACACTTGGAAAAATAGTTTCTTTGTTGATAGAATATTAAATATATGATAAACCTAATAAGGTTGTTATATGTATATAGATAGCTAGAGTCCTAACAGTTGATATCTTCTATCTCTACTTCTCATCTTTATCTCATGTAAAGTAATCTAGATATTGTTAGTCATGTATTATAAAACACTTCTATCAATATACAGTAACATTAAGTTCTCAATCATATTTGTTGTGTTAAATCTTTCATGGTATCAGAGCCAATGACTAACTTCATGGCAATCTCTTTTTCGAATTCATCAATGATTCCTCAACTAAGCCAAGTTAATTTACCAAACTATAATTTTCCTTTCAAGCTTGAACAAACCAATTTCATGATTTGGAGAGCACATATACTCCCTGCAATAATCGGCAGCAACTTGGAAGGCTTTGTAACCGGCTCCATCATCTCTCTATAAGAGTTTATTGTTGAACAAGATTATGATTTCAACAAAAACCAGGACTTCAGTCAATCCGGAATACCTCCATTGGCGCCGGCTTGATCATGCTTTGCTTGCATGGATTAAATCTTCAATAACCCCAGAGGTACAAATACTTCTTACACAAACTGAAACCTGTTTTGATCTTTGGAATTCTGTTGGCAGATTATTTGGCAGTCAATCTCGTGCAAGATTGATGCAGATGAAACTTTAGTTGCAGTCAACCAAAAAGGAAGGACTTACTATAACAAGCTATTATACCAAACTCAAGGAATTGGCTGATGGGCTTTCAATGGCTAGACACCCGGTCAACAAGGAGGATTTTATTATGCATCTTCTTCAAGGTCTTCCATATGAGTATGATGTGTCATCACAAGCGATAATTCCAACGTTTGTCACTTGAAATTGAAGATGTTCTAGCCTTGCTATTGAATTAGGAGATGCGGATTGTGAATGCTACAACACCACCGATGCCACATTTTTCTTTTGCAAACTTTGTCAATAGACATCCTTGCCGAAAAGATAATGACTACAACAATAAGGGACTCTGATCCAATCAATTCCAGGGTGCAAGCCAATTTTGGGGTGTCCAGTAACGTGTACGAGGTTGTGGCCGAGGAAGAAGACAAGGAAATTCTAGGCCTTACTACCAATTATGCACTCGGCCAGGACACACTGTGATGGAGTGTTATCACAGATATGACTGGGATTTCATTCCTCCTTACAATACCACTAATTCATCTGCTGCCTATTATAGTTCCCCAAATTCAATAGACCATTCGATGTACTATACTTCTCCTGAGATCACCACCAACCTGAAGTGGCTTCTTAACAGCGGGGCAACCGACCATGTTACAGTTGATCCTCCCAACTTGCATCACAAGAAAGAATAGAATTAAAACAAGACAAAACAGGAGTCTAAAAATTTGTAGAAAAACTAGAATGAAAACAAGAAATAGTAGATGCTTGTTTCAGAGGCAGAGATATTCGGTAGAGACCATCTCTAAGGGTTCCTTATAGTAGAACCTTCATTGTAGCTTGATCCTTTACAAAAACAAAATTAGAGTTAAATTCAACAATGACTTTATTATATTCTATCAATTGAGCAATACTCAGTAAGTTTTTTGTAATTTTTGGAACATGTAAAATATTATTTAAAAGACTATTTTTAGTGGGTATTGGAAGCAAAGAGGAACCAGTATTAGAAATACTCAAACCTTGCCCATTGCTGACTACCAACCGGTCCATACCACCATATTATCTTCGGGTTGATCAACTCTACCGAATGTTTTCCATATCTCATGTAAAGTCATCTAGATATTGTTAGTCATGTATTATAAAACAATTCTATCAATATACGGTAACATTAAATTCTCAATCATATTTGCTGTGTTAAATCTTTCATTTGTAAATGTTAATGGCCAAATTCTTTCTCTTTTTGAGTTTTTGTTTTGTTGGCAATAATTGGTCAAATTGATACCGGATTATGAATAAGGATCAAAACCCCGCAAACGGCGACAAAACACATAGGCCTGGTGGGCCTGTAATTCAGGTCGAACATGACCTGGTTTGATGAAGAAGATGAGATGACATTAGCATAACTTGGTGCTGATGTAATCACCAAGTATTATCAAAAAAAGAAAAAAAGAAAAAAGAAATCGCACCTGGTTGCTGTGCAGCTCGAACCTGCATCATCTAGGAAATTTACGTTTTGGCTTACCACCATTCTACTTTCATTTTCTGCCAATATTTCTTATTTTTTATTTTATTAACTAATATATTTGTTTATTGATGATTATTTCCGTATATCTATTGTATATCTTTGTGATTATATTGTTTGGTTTTGATAAGAAATTTAATATTGCTTATTGTGTTAATTTTTCCTTTATTAGTATTATTTTTTAATATTGTTTATTTAAACTAATGAGACATGCTATTAAGTTTTTTTTTGAGCATCAATATATGTCATATGTATGTATGCACATGTTATCTTTTTATAACATTGTTTCTATTTTTATGTCATTATTAGTATTTATGTCATTATTATGCTGTGTATACTATAATAATTGAATTATCATACATATAGTGTATATAATATTTCTATACATTCTACTACACTTATATGTTTAAATATTTATATACGCCATCATCTTTCTATATTGACTTCTTTGATCTATATTTTATAGATTTACTATCAATCTTTTGCATCCATGCATTATTATACATATTTTTATTTTTCTGACAATAATGATGAATGCTAGAGTTACTCAATTTATATTTTTAGACTTTGGTCTTTCTTATTAATATATGATGACCCATGTATATATATTATTTCTATCTGATTTTTCAATAGGTTGATATATTTTCATAGTTTTGTTTTGGAGACATAACTATTAGATTGGTTGATATAATTTTTAAATTGAAGCCTTTTTATATGTTATTAAATATGTGTTTTTATTTTCTATAGATACATGTTATTTAGCAACTTGACCAATCGAGGAGAAATATGCTTGGTTAATAGTGCAACAACATGCACTATTCTAAAAGATACGATATATTTTTCCCAACTAAATTTATTACAAGCAAGTGTAAATACTATATTAGGTCATGCGTATCTGATTGAAGGCTCCGAAAGAGCAAACATTACTTTGCCTAATGGTACAAAAATTCTCATTACCAATGCCTTATACTCTTCAAAATCGAGAAGAAATTTATAGTTTTAAAGATATACGCCATTATGAATATCATCTTAAAACAATGAATGAGAACAATAATGAGTATTTGTGCATCAGATCAACAATATCAGAGAAAAAATATATATTAGAGAGATTTCCAACATTCTCTTCAGGGTTATATTATATATACATCAATGAAATTGAATCACATGGTGTAATGAACTAGAAGTTTATTGATATAAAGATATTCATGATTTGGCATGATCAATTAGGTTATCCAGGGTCAACAATGATGTGTAGAGTAATATAAAATTTTTATGGACATTGAGAGAGCAGAAGATCTTTCAATCAAACGAGTTTTCTTGTTCTGCTTGTTCTATGGGCAAATTGGTTATTAGACCATCACCAGCCAAAATTGGATTAGAATCTCCAAAATTTCTTAAAAGAATACAAAGGGATATATGTGGTCCCATTCACCCATCGTGTGGACCATTTTGATATTTTATAGTTTTGATATATGCATCTAGCATATGGTCTCATGTTCCCTTTTATCATCACGTAACATGACTTTTTCCAGTTTTCTTGCACATATAATAAGATTACGAGCATAATTTTCTGACTAAACAATCAAAACAACGCGTTTTGACAATGCTGGTGAATTTACATCCCAAGCTTTTAATGTAAATGATTCTAGTTGAACATCCTATTGCCCATGTTGACATACAAAATGGTCTAGCTGAATCACTTATCAAACACCTACAATTAATCGTTAGACCAATGAGAACAAAGCTTTCTAATTCTGCATGCAGCAGAACTAATACGCATCAGACCAACATCTTACCATAAATACTCTCCGTTACAATTGGCTTTTGGAAAATAGCCAAATATTTTCCATATTAGAACATTTGGTTGCTTAACATATATTCCTATTGCTCCATCACTGCGTACTAAGATGGGCCCACAAAGAAGGAAGGGTATATAAATTGGTTATGAATCTCCCTCCATTATAAAATATCTTGAATCCCTGACGAATGATATTTTATTGCTCGATTTGCTAATTGTCATTTTGATGAAACTATTTTTCCAATATTAGGGGGAGAAAAGAAAGAGCTAGAAAATTAGATCACTTGGAATGCATCATCTTTATCTTCTTATGATTCTCGTGCAAATCAATGTGAACTGAAAGTTCAGAAAATTATACATTATAAAGATTAGCTGATCAATTAGCAGATGCATTCATTGATACAAAAATGGTGACTAGATCACATATACCATCTATAAATTCTACTGCAAGGATTGATGTTCCTGTTGAACAAGTCACAGATGAGTCTACAATACGCATGAAGCGGGGTAGGCCTATCGATTCCAAAGATAAAACCCCTAGGAAAAGAAAGGGAGCTAAAACACTTGATGACATAATATAGGAGGTTCAAGCCCCAAAAGGGGTCCAAGATATTATTAATGAAAAATTTGAAGAAAAAGATCAGGTACCTGAAACTATTGAAGACATTAAGATCTCATTAAATTATACTTTCTACTGGAGAATTATGGAACCGTAATAATACAATAATCGATGGTATATTTTCATATTATGTGGCTCTTGAAATTATGAATGAAAACGACGAACAAGAACCAAAATTAGTTGAGGAGTGCAGATCTAGAACTAATTGGCAAAAATGGAAAGATGCAATTCATGCAGAACTCGATTCGCTTACTAAATGTGAAGTTTTTTGGACTTGTAGTTCAAACACCTAAAGATGTTAAACCTATAGGGTACAAATGGGTTTTTGTGAGTAAGCGAAATGAGAAAAATGAAATTGTAAGATATAAAGCTAGATTTATGGCACAAGGTTTCTCACAGAGACTTGATATTGATTATGAGGAGACATTCTCCTATGGTGAATTCAATAACATTCAAATATTTAATTAGTATAGGATCATCTGAAAGGCTGGATATCCATCTCATGGACGTTGTAACTGCATATTTATATGGATCACTTGATAGTGACATTTTCATGAAAATCCCTGAAGGATTTAAAATGCCATAATCAAAATCTCAGGAGATACATTTTATCAAGTTATAAAGATCTTTGTATGATTTGAAATAGTTTGGGCGTATGTGGTATAATTGCCTTAGTGAATATCTCTTAAAAGAAAGCTATGTGAATGATCCCATTTGACGATGTGTTTTGATTAAGAAGTCAGAATCCGGATTCGTTATTATTGATGTTTATGTAGATGATTTAAATATTATTAGAAGTCCTAATAAACTTCTAAAAACAATGACATACTTAATGAAAAAATTTGAGATGAAAAATCTTGGCAGGACAAAATTTTATCTCGGTTTGCAGATCGAGTATTTATCAGAATGGATATTCATCCACAAGTCAACTTATACGAAAAAGATTATTAAATGATTTAACATGGATAAATCTTATCCCTTGAGCACCCCAATGGTTGTTAGGTCACTTGATGTGATAAAAGATCATTTTCGACCACGAAAATATAAGAAATTTTAGGTCCTGAAGTACCATATTTAAATGCTATAGGAGCATTAATGTACCTTGCAAATAATACTTAACCTGATATAACATTTTTTTTTGTTAATTTATTAGCAACATATAGTTCGTCCACTACATGACAACATTATAATGGAATCAAACAAATTTTTTGTTATCTTCGAGGAACATTTGATATGGGACTATTTGATCCCAAATGATAAAAAACAAAGCTTATTGGTTTTGCAGATGCAGGATATTTGTCTGATCCACATCAATGTCGTTCTCAGACTAGGTATATATTTTTATGTAATGATACGGAAATCTCAAGGCGATCAACAAAGCAAACATCAGTGGCAACTTCTTCAAATCATGCAGAACTCATAGCACTCAATGAAGCAAGCATAGAATATGTATGGTTAAGATATGTAATTTAACATATAAGAGAAACATGTGAATTATCCATCAATAAGCAGCCAACAATATTATATGAGGATAACAATGCATGCATTACTCAAGTCAAATGAGGTTATATTAAAAGTGACAGAACTAAACATTTTTCCCAGAAACTTTTCTTTTCTTATGAACTTATTAAATGTAAAATCATTGATATTCATCATGTGCGTTCTAGTGACAATCCTGTAGATTTATTCACAAAGGCACTTCCTACATTGACATTTAGGAAGTTTGTACATAAAATGGGAATGCGTCAGTTACGAGATTGAAGAAATGTTAGTCTTGTTTTCTTGACGGGGAGCATATGTGGGTGTACTCTTTTTCCCTTATTATGGTTTTGTTCTACTGGATTTTCTTGATAAGGTTTTTAATAAGACAACGATAACACATATGTCTAAGCATCTAAAGGGGAGTGTTATGATATTATCAATATCATAACAATATCATTTATGGATACTTATTATTCCTTTAGATAAGATAAATACAAACTGTAGATTATTTTCAATTATCTTATATATTTATCTAATAATGGATGTATTTATCTATGTCATAGAAGGGTCTATAAATAGGAACCTTCCACCAATGTAGAAGTACTTGGATATAAGATATCAATTCTTTTATTCATATGTTTATAGTATTAGTTCTTTGTTATTTCCATATTTTATAACATAACTTTATTTATCAATATTTTTATAAGTATTTGGATTTTGAGGGAGAGTGTAGCAGCCCTATGACAGTTAAAAAGCAAATCTTGGTGAATGTAAATATCGGTTAAGAAATGTTTAAGGGTTTTTTGGTGCTTGAGTGGACTCAAGAATGCTAAAGCGCTTATTAGAAGTTGAAGAGTGGTCATGCCACCAATCTTACAAAAATCAGAGGATGGAGAAGATTTGTTTTTATACCTTGCAGATCATGCAGTCAGTTCAATACTCACCAAAAAAAGAAGGAAGGCAACATCATCTGATATACTATGTGAGCTAAACATCACTTTATCTTGGCCAATTCGCCACTAGTCAGCTTCAACTTTGAGTTTACAAAGTGAAATGCTTGAAGAACCTAAAAGTAAGAGTAGTAAACAATTCCAAGGGAAAAATTGGCATCGACTCATAATTTAAACATGACACAAAATAAAGAAGGAGAAATGGGTAACAAACTTGAAATACATGAGCAATCCCTTGCTCGGATACCTTCCTAAATGGAACATTAGCCATGGCTTGAGTATCGAGAGCAATATGAGATAGGCTAGCAAAATCGAAGGCCACTTTCACTATCTTAAATGAAACTTGCTTCTAATCCGCAGAAGCCTTTGCTAACCTGAATTAAGGGGACCATTCTAGCATGAAAAACTAAGGTATGAGTCTCGGTGGCTGTCAATCGGGCTTTCTTTCCATAGTCAAGTAGAGTGTCATCTACATCATTTTCCTCCTCGCCATCATCCCGAATTATAGAAACTTCTTTCTTGCAGGTGACAATTCAACGGTAGGACGAATAGCCAAAGAAAGTGAGGTGCTTAGGGAGGATGACCACTGCCAACATCGCCATGACCAAAATCTCTAGGACCAAAGCCAATATCACTGAACCCAC
Source organism: Ochetophila trinervis (assembly GCA_003254975.1). Classification (NCBI taxonomy): domain Eukaryota; kingdom Viridiplantae; phylum Streptophyta; class Magnoliopsida; order Rosales; family Rhamnaceae; genus Ochetophila; species Ochetophila trinervis. Next base: position 207,104 of record QANX01006408.1, on the reverse strand, counting down.
CTAAGTTACTAGGGCTTCGATCCTGTACCCTTTCAAGGTTTGCTTGTCTGAAAGCGTTAAGGTCTACTACAAGAATGGAACAAATGTTACAAGATAATAAGTCAAGAAAAAGGTAACGATATAGAACATATCATTTAGTCGACCTTTCCCGCGTGCCACAAAATCTTATTAGAGCTTTTAGAAATTAGAACCCTGATGCAAAAAGATAGTATTGGATCGAGACCTTTGCAAGTGGTTCAGTTTTGGAATCTTTATTGAATGGAAATCTGCAAAGAAAAGCATAAATAAATTTTGGGTTCAGATTATAGAGAAAGAAATTGTCCCTAGCGTGACATCTCTTTGGATGACTTAAAACATTACTCACAACGGACCACCCATTTACGGTTGAAGGCTAGTTCATTCTTATTAGTTCACCTACCATCAACAAAGATGAAGCTGTTTTTCTAGTTCTTGATACTAGATGAGATACCCTTGGACATAGATTTGTCGATGCTGGAATAAAAGGTAAACTGCCTTTAAACTTTTTCATGGCTTTGATGGAAAAAGAAGTTCAAGAAGTTGTCTAAATCTGAGGGCACATTCAACTTAGTAAATAAAATGTAAAAGTGCATGATATGCCACCAATCGTTCATCATAAGTTGAGACGGATAAATATTGTAATACCTAAAAACCTTTATCACAAATTGGAAAAGAGGATTAAAGCCCCATCATGAAAGAAGTCCTCATAACCTTTTTGGTATGAACATTTTTTTTCATTTTGTTGTGGTGTATTTTGATAACTCGTAAATGCACGAATCAACAAGTAATAAAGTGGCATTCTTAGAGAATTCCAATATCGATCCCACAGGGAATAATGTTTTTAATTTTAATTATAAATCAATTGTTAATTAAACTAATAAAAGTAAAGAGATTGTTTGTTGAGTGATTGAGTGATTCTTGTGTAGCAAAACATTAATTAAAAGAAAAGCAATATTGAAATTGAAAGTAAGGCAGCAAGCAAATTAATTCAAGGTTTTACAAAACAAGGATTATGACTTCACCACTATTACTCCTATTTAGCCCTAATGCATGATAGATTCATAGGTTAACCCCCATTTAACCACAAGTGACTATGAGTTGATTTCTCAATGCATTCTAATCTAGTAAGCACAAGGTATTTAATTATCTTTAATCTAAATATCTAAATTTAAGCCTTAAGACATTTAAACCCAATAAGATCTTGTTGAAGTTGTCACTAAGGCATGCAATATTTCTATAAACACGTATTTCATTGCCCATTCATATTATATCCCTTATTTCTAAGCCAATATAATATTAAATCTATCCACTTTTTCATGAAAGCATTAAAAACTACAATAAAATATTAACCATAAATATGAATAAAACTCAAATATACATTAAACACTAAATAGTCATAATAGGACTACATCATAATCCTTATAGAGAGTTAGTTACACATGTTCTCAAAAATATCCATCAAATATTTGAGAAAAAAAAAATTAAATAACAAAAAAATAAAGAGTAAAGAATCAAATCCAAAGGTTGATGACTGCTGAATTTGATCTCAAATCCTTGTCCTCTTTGCTTCTCCAAACTATGCTTCAAGATCGCAAGATTGAATCCTCCAAGAGTTGGCTGAATTTCCCCTTGATCTAGACTTTGTGTAGCAAAATTCCTCTACTTGAGAACCGTTGAAAAACTGAAATAAAAACCTAGAAACTCTACTTTGTTGCCGTGAAAATGAAGAAAATAATACATCCATAAGGGATGTGTGGTGTTGCAGCTGCGAGGGCAGTGTGGTGTTGCTGCCGTGAGGGCTGTGTGGTGTGCAGTTGGTGATGTTGCTTCCTCCCTTTTATGCTCAAGGTTGTATGGTATTTATAGGAGATGTTTAACCCTAGATAAACCTTAGAGTCACTCTCTAAACCTAGGTAATATAGGAGATAACATATTTACATAATCTCAAACTCCTATATTTCCTCTATATGGTCGGCCATCAAGGGATAATATGGTCATTGGTGTCTCACATTCACACTAGAATTAGGAAACATTCCATATTCCCTTAGGAATCCAATTTAACTCTAATTCCAATTCATTTTCCTAATTATTATTCTAATTAATATAATTAGAATAATCTGACCTCCTATGTGGCATATGATGTGGCAATAATTGTACACATGGCTGAAGTGTGATGGTATGGCAGTCCAATCATAGGTATCATCCTAGTAAGCAAATATACTTTCCTTTTATATCTTCAATGTCCGTCAGCATATTCCAAGCACACTTTGAATGACCAAATGATCTTCGAGTTCATTGATTCTAGATGAAAAAGTTAGGTATATGTCTTAGATTTCTAGGCATATCTTGTTTACACAATTTGGACATCAAGAAGACACTCAAATTCTAATTTTTCCAAGATAGTGTAAGTCTTCTGCAACTATTGAAAATCTTGATAATTGTAAATCAAACTGGTACTGATTGGCCAATCCAATTGCAATGAAACTTTACAAAATTGAATCCTAGTGAATCAGGAGTCATTTGCAACTGAAATCGAACAAAATCACAAAGTGTAACTTCAGATATGATTTTCTATGTAAAAATTGCACAGAAATACAGTAATTTCAGCTTTTATCTTTCTTTTACTGAAAATAGAAAAATAGAGTAATTCAATATTTTTCATTAACAAATAATTCTAAAATAGCTAAAATTTAATATAAAAAGTAGCATAAAAATATTAACTTTTTATGCCTATCACATTTTCAGCAACAGCTCCAAAGATAATAGAGGTAGGAATTTGTCGGTTCGTTTAAATTTTCTCTATACAAGTACCATCCAAGAAACCAGATACCTTTTTAACCTCCAAAAAAGTTCCAGCCCTAGCTTCAATGGTTCTATAGAGACAAGTTCCCCTAAAAAACCTACTTCCATGATAGTAGAAGAACTACTATGAGACTCTACGCTTTCATACTTGAGCCTTTCAAGCTCATCAAAAGGCACCATGTCTAAATCGAAGATGAGGCGATCCTCAAATTCTCTGGTGAAATCCTTGACACCTTCTATACAAGAATCAAGAAGAGTCTCAAGATCCTAAAAGGAAAGATAACTATCAAATATGAAAAAAAGAATGAAAAAAAAAGAATACACAAACCTTAGTTTGAGATGGAAGGATTCAAAATCAGGAAAATCCTAGGGGTGAAGGACTAAGAGTTTGAAATTTAGAAGGTAGCTTTACTTTCAAACTGCAAAGGAAGAAGAAAGTGTGAATGTCTTGTTTTATTGAGAGTTTGTATATGGGACATATCAAATAGACCCAAAATCGATAAATGGCTAGGGATGAAAGAGGGAAAAAAAGTGCCTATTTTTATTGTTTATTTATAAAATCATTTTTCCTTTCCACTACAGAATAGCCATGGCCGGTCGAAACAAAGCAAATTGTCCATAAAATTTAATTTATTTAACTGGTATGGGGATTAAAGAATGTATTGCACGGCAAAGGACACAATGCCGTGACAACTAGTGTTGCTAAATTGGAACACAATATATATATATATATATATATATATATAAATAAATAAAGATAGAAAAAGCAAATTGGTCATTACAGAAATAACATTTGATGAAGGTAATATGTTCGAAAATCCGTTACATTGGCTTGCATTCACTAGTTGATCATCAACCATAATTACAAAAAAAGAAGACACACAACAATGATGAGGTAAAATAAAAAGGTGTGGCAAAATCCATAGCCTGTAGTGTTGAAAGAAGTTAAGCTTGTCTAGTGCTTCAACTAACTTTAGTTATTGTTGACATAACGGTCTAAACTCCTTCCTACGAGGGAGGAGCTACCCCGTAAGACAAATTTGGCTCAGCAATTCCTCACATTCAACCTTTTTAGAATGGCCGTCCAAGAAGGATCCAGACATTTGGATGAAGTCCAAACAAACCAATGTCACATGAAACTGACGTTCATGATTAGAATCCCACTAATCATTGAAGTTTCCATTGTTAAAGCAAATCATTTTACACCTTTCAAAGTCCCACTCATAATAGATTTCTTGTGGACGAAGACCCTCCTCATCCTTGAATTCCAGACTAGAAGAAATCTCGGAAGAGATGACTTGAGGAGCAATTACATTGTCACTAACATCCCCATTGATGTTAGCTATTGAGAGATCTTCATTTTCCATAGCTACAAAGATAGGATCAAATAACAAAAGAATACTTTACCAAAGAGGAATGGAAAATGTAGCTTTTTTATATTCGTAAAGCTGAGCCAACTTAACCATCTTAAGGAATGGTTAAACGAATGAGAAGCAAAGAGATAAACTCAACTTTTGACATAAAAAATGTCTCAAAGACTTAAAGCTTAGATGAGGAAAGATGAATTGACGTTAAGGGTATGCATAGAAATGTCTAAGCATCTCCCCTTTTCTGTGATAATTGTTGCCATCATTTGAAATCCAAAAAACTAAATAATGACCAAGATACATCGTCATCATGAATTCCAACCAATAAGAGTCCGGAGACCCTTACTTTTCCATAAAAGGTAATCATTTCCCATTTTGTCTAGGATCTACAAAAGGAAAATTAGGGAAAAACTGTATGGGTCAATTTCCCAACAGAATTAGGCCAGAAAAATAATGGAATAAAGTATTATCCAAGGTGACAGGATCACAGACGGAGTATTCTCCTAAACAAAATTAGTTTTAGTTTTTCCTTTTACTATTGTTAAGGTTTCTGATTAATAAAAAGGGACTGCATTACATACAACTACCCCTTGGATGTACCCAAGACTTTTCCATTGAGAATAGATGGTTTAAGAGTTTTATTCTCTCCAATTCTATTCTCTCTATGAGCGAATTATTTATTATCACCAACCGTTAATGTCTATCATTGAGTGAAAGTGAATTCCATTTAACACTTTCTTATGAAAGAGAGTATTGGGATCGTTACTTCTGATTTTCTTATAAAATTATTATTTCCTTTCTTTCAAAGAAAGAGAATGATGGATTTTATCTTGAGCATGATTTATCTAAAGAGATTATTTAATTGCATGTATCCATATTTTGATTTATATCGATTTTATACATATACATGCTTAAGAAATTTTGTGAAGCATGTAATGTTTCTAGATATGAGTTTATGAATATCGAATTTGTTTTAAATGGCATCTTAGGATTTATTTTCTTGCTGTATACTATGATGATTATATTGTGATGATTGAGCATTAAGATATTGGTATGAGTATGTTGGGTAATATATGATGTTTTTGGTGGTTGAGTCTTGGCATGACTGTGGCCCACCTAGACTTGGAGACTACTCAGCCAGATGACTTTACGAGCTTGGAAACTACTATTGAGCCCTATTTATATGTGATTGGCTTGGAGATTGCTCGGCTAATACTGATGATAGTTTGTATACATATTTCTTTTTATGTGCAACTTATATAATGAATGCCTAGATGGCGTTCTTGTCATTTATTTTATTATATATAAGTTTTAAATCATGATAATTATTGATTACTCACTGCATTATTTTACATATTGCATTCGCTCCTGATTTAAAAGCTTTAGTAAATCGTTAGTTTAAAATTCCACTCACTGAGTATTTCTATACTTATCCCTTTTTCTTTTTTTTTTCTTTTCTTTTTTTCCAGGCGATCAAAGGATTTATGCTTCTTTAACTATTAGTAGGTGTGGGACATACGACTAGCTATAGGTAGCATGAATGTGTTTGTATTGATGTCTTTAGGCCTTTTGTGGGAATTTACTTTTACATTAGAGATTATGAACTAGCTCCTTAGAGCCCTTTGTATTTATTCAGTTTACCTTCAGATTTTTGGTTATTGCTTTGGTTTGTCAGCTAACTTTTAAATATTATTTCGTTTTCAAACTCTTGAACTATTTTATGTAATTCCTAAGAAGTACTTAATTTAGTTTTTTCTTTTTCTTTTTCTTTTTTTGGTATAGTATGGATTTGGGGTTGTCTTTTTGAATTGTGTTTAGATGTGTGTTTGCTCATAGGTATTTGTTTTGTATTTTGGATATAATCTAAAAATAAATGGAACTCTACTGAAATTTTAAAAATTTCGGTATAAAGGAATTTCAAGCTTTTTTATTGTGTTGTGTTGTGTGTTGTTTTTGTTTTAGTTGGTTATTGATGGTGCTTAACGACTGTAGTATGGGCTATAACCATGCATGCATGATTCACTTGAATTTTGATTATTTGATTTTATTTTTAGGGTTCAAGTTTATATTTGTCATTTTTTTCTTCAGTGTTGCAGCTTATGCTGTGAATAGGCTTATGGTTGATTGAAGTTAGGCTTTTCATGTTGGTTTTTTTTTTTTTTTTTTTAATATCACTGGGTAACTTGTTTTTGCTTCTTTTTTATCATGTAGGATGTATGCAAGGAGAAGATAGATGTCAAATTGGAGGACAAGAAACTCCCTAATGTTAAAAATGGAAATTCTTCACTTATATGAAGAGACATGATTGGGGAGGAAGAAAAACTATTGGAAGCTTAGATTAAGGATGAGGAATTGGAAGAAAAAGAAAAAGGGAGCATTCACCCCTCTTGAATGACATTCAGTTTACCAAATTGGACGAGCTTCTAATACAAACCAAACTGTACTCAAAGTATATTTTCTTGAGAAATTGTAAGCATCCTCTAAACACTTGTTTAGATATTCTTAAAACTTATATTGTATAATTTGGAGGCTTATTGTTATTGCTAATTAAATTTTAATGTTAAATATTGTCAAAATGGAAGTGGGCATGCCAGTGATGTTGCTGTGAAAAAGAAAAGGTCATTCTAGTACAAAAAGGATAAATGTTTTAAATTATAACAGTAAAAGAATTTATGTACTTCTTTTACTAGTCTAATTTCTTGAATTCTTTAACTATTTTAAATATATACATTTGTCTTGAACCTTTGGTTAGTTTATGAACTTGGAAGTTCAAAATTTTACTTCTCTTGCCTTTTCATAGGTTTTAGTTAATGGATTTTTTGTTCCAAATTTTTTTTAATGGATCTTGATTAAGCTATTTTGATGTTTTATCTTTTCAATATGCATTGAAATTTAAAGGTTTTATAGTAAAAGTGTAATTTTTTTATTTTTATTTTTTTGTACAGAGAGATAGGATTTGCAATTATTACGGGTTCAATAGGTAAGATATGGTGCGTGAGAAAAGGTGAAACCTGAGAGAGAAAAGAAAGATTGATTTGATATACTTTGATTTTGACTCTATAGTTTATGGACTGATTTGCTTTTATTTTTGTTTTAATTTATTTATTTTGTTTGTAAAAGAACATGATTTTATATGTAGTTGTGGTTATGATGGTAAAAATGTTTCCTTGAATTTTTGCAGAAAAGTTCAGTGCATAATTGAGGTAGTTTTTAGATCTGTATGATAATAGCAGTGTAGGAAGAAGGAAAAGAATATGGATTCAAAGACTTTTTGGCTTGTAAAAGCAAGAATGAGGAATCAAGGAGGTAGTCGTGATCATTGTGCAGAGTGAAGGTTTAAACAGAGAACGAAAACAATTTGATGGAACGAAAACAAAGTCGTGATCATTGATATTTTCTAGTTTATCTGCAATATGCTGAGGAAAACATTTATATATATATCATCTAGATTGCATCCAAAATTTTCTGGGTTTTATCGATTTGGGTATGTTTTTCTATGATTTCATTTTCTTTCATTTTATTTTATTTTGTTTCTATTTTTACTTTCTTCCTTCTTCTTTAATTTATAATTATTTAAATTATGTTTAACAAAATAATAAAAATGGGTTTCAATTTTTTTTGTGGGATAATTTCAACGGAGCAAGCATCAAGAAATCATGGCAATTATTTCAATATCTGGTACCCTTTTATTATATTCCAACCAAAGTTTTATTTTATTTTATTTTATCTTATTATTATTATTATCTTCTTGTGTGTAATCATTATGCCTTCATATTTTATTACAAGTATTTTTTTTTTGTTGATCACTTTGATTACTTTTTCACATTGGGTCTAATTTGAAAGTGAATTATTATCATATTCAGATGTAGTAGTTTATTGTATTGTTTTTGAAGTTGGTTGTATATTTGACCACCATAAACCAAGGACCATGTTGAGATGTTAATGTTGTTCTTAAGTGATAATTAGCATACTTATCTCCCCTATGCAATTAGACACTGAGATAGTTTTTGTTGCAATGAAAAACTTTGTGCTATAGCTTTCATCTTTATGTTTCTGTAGAATGCTTACATGTCGTGCTGCAAGATGGTTGATGGTACAAAGGTTTTTTTACATTTTGAACAGTGTGGGACCCACTTTCTATCAATTAATGTATCTATGTTTTGGTAGACAGTGATTATAATACCTAATTATACTTCACAAGTTCTTTTCATTTTGTTGGTAGGCATTCGGGGAGAACTCCTCAAAAGCCCTTTCTACAGGTTTTCGGATTACTTATAAATAATTCTAAAATATGGTTGACTTGGTTTCTCAATCCTTTTTGCTCCAACATTTCTCAATTCTATGTTTATGACGTGTTTTGTTCTTTCTCTTTTACCTTTCCTCAAAATTTTATTTGAATTGATCGTTTTTCTCTTTCCTATGGAAGTACCTCCTCATTTTGAGTGAATTTTCTTAGAAATTTCTCTACAGAGTGAAGCTATTATTCAAGCTTTTAAATTGTATATAGAGAACTTTTACATATTAATCGGAGCTACTATCTAGTTGCAAAGATTTTATATGGTGAAGCAGTAGAGTTGTTCCCTCCACTGTAATTGATTTTTTGCATGGCCTACATTTCTTCACAACCAATAATATATAATTTATATGGTTTACATATTTATTTATTTTTTTAAGTCCAACCAATGATTTATGATGTAAATAGTCTACTATTTTTAATGATTAACTTAATAAATGTACGCATTCTAAAATTGCTAAATGGAAGATAAAATAGTCCTCTAATATTTATATTTTCAAATTATGATATGAACATATAAAACAATGTCATGTAACAAAAAATAGGTAGTTTAACTTAATATAAAATTTACATTATCTTTTTAAATTCAAAACTTCAATTGCTTCAGAGCTATATATGGCACAGTGAACAAAAAAAAAAAATCAATGCTGTATACACGTCCAACAACTTATCGAATTTGGTAACAAAATTCATTTAAAGAATAAACATTGACTAAGGATTTAATTATTAAACAGCGTTTTATTTTTAAAATTTCAAATATAAATATAATTAAAATCAACAAACAAATTTTAAAAAAATATTTACATCATAACCACGTGCAATGTACTCGTCAAAAATTAGTGTATATATATTATCTACCATATTATAAGATTATAGCATATTTTATTACAGTATATCTGCCATGGTATAAGATTATTTTTTTAAATAGTATTTTTAAGCACTTTTTAATAAAACATAGCTGTATAATTTTTTATTTTTTTGTAATACATTATGACAAAGGTGTGCGGGCCACAATTTTCACTCTCCCATGTGCTTCTTCCTCTCTCAAACTCACTCTCACAGTCATGTTTTGAAATTTAAGAGAAGTAAAATGAGAGTCGAATTGTAAATAGCTATATAGGAATTAAAAGACTTTATTGCCCTTGTTTTCAATGAAAAGCTATAGAAGACGAAAGGATAAATTGGAGATTAAGGTAAAATTCTAGATAACTCTTTTTTATCTCTTATTTTCGATCAAACAAAAATTTTACTTTTACTTTTTTCCATTTTTCCAAGCTCGGCATCCTCTATCCACCACACACAACCATTTCTTCCATAGGCATCCTTAAAAAATCCTTGAGTTTCTTGAATGAAACTTGTAACCCATGAAATATTGAGTATTTAGGAGATTTTAGAAAGGGATTAGAACTAATTTTTGACTTTGAACAACTTGAAAACCTATACCTGTCAAAAGCCTCGGCTCACTGGAAAAATTCAATTTCTAGTCACCATTTGGCCAGATCTTGGTGCTCACTTGTTCGTCTTGGTTCCTTTTATCTCCTCATAGCTTCATTTACAAGAAATTCGGACAATTTTAAAAGTTTCCATTGAAGAGGTGCTTCACCTTCTAGAAGTATAAGGCATTTGGCAATTAATTTTGTTATTTTGGTACTAGAAATTTAGTGGAAATAGGTTTGTTCTCGTTAATTGTGTGAGAAGTAGATAAATTGTTGGTGTGGTGATTTTTATGAAGGATTGGTTGGTATGGTAATTTTGATGAAGGATTAGTTTGGTGATGGACTACTTGTGCTTAGTTATGAGCTCTGATTTGTGGTTGGCATATATCTTCTAAGATACTTCTTTTATATTTTCTTACATCGTTCTGGTAGATGCCTTATTTCAGTGATATTTTCTATTGATAAGTTTGTTGAAGTTAACTGGGTCATTTAAATTATTGTTTACGCTTTGACCATCTTCATGGATATGCATATTGTTATGAATTGTAGGAACACAATTTGTTTTGTTTGTTGTACATCTTAAACTCTCCCATACCATATATCTGAAAGCTTCAATGAAGGACGAATGAGGTAAACACCAAACGAGAATACAAAGACAAATAAATAAATCGTATTATTAGCAACTTACAGACTACTAAATCATAAACCTAAAATGGAAATAGTTTTGAATAGTAAGATCATTATGAATGTCATGTTATAATAAATTCAAGTAGCATCCACTACGATAAACATATAATTCATTTATGAGAACACCAATACATATTTTTCTTCCAATGTACTTGTATATATATTCTTAAACATATATGCAAATGGATACATACTTATATTCTCTGCAAGCGTGGTTCATTGTTTTAACATGCATATTGTGTACACATACCATGAAGGCAAAGCAGAAGCTTCACTAAGTAAAGTTTGTGCTAGAAATGAGTGCAAACTTGTGACTGAATTATTAGTGAGTTTGATTTTGTTTAGTTTATTATTCATAGGTAGTTAAATGCATACCATTTTAAATTGTGCCATAAATGTCAAAAATGTCTTCAATTTTCATAATGGTCCTCCATTTTTGTTTATTTAGACAGATGAGGTGGCATCTTTGAAGGATAAAGGCAAAGGTAAAATTAATAGAGATGTATGTTATTTTCATATCACAGGCATAAGGCATAATTTATTATTATTATTTAATTGTATACATTACGTAGGCTATGAAGGGAATGAGAAATGGTTAGAAACATCTTGATGCCATAAAGAAAGCTATATTTTGTTGCGATTGCCATGGTACGAAGCGTACATTCATCCTAAGGTGTTGCCCTGACTGTCTTTGGTCTTTTGTCAAGGATTTAAGTGAAGCTCAAAGGAAGGTTGTTCTTGAACTTGGTTTTGGTGTTTCCATACATCATCAAGTTGATAGGGTAGAGAAGAAATTGGTTACATGGCTGGTGGATTAATTTGATCCTCTCAATCTTACAATACAATTGCACGGTCAATTTTTGCCATTGAATTCAAAAGAGGTGGAGTGATTGATAGAGCTATTTTATGTCAAGGCATATATGTTGTTGACATAAAATAGATTGAAGGCCCAAGAAGCTACCGCAGATGAGGATTTTAAGGGTTTATTTACCCTCTTCTTGCTTGGAATGATATTGAGTCCTAATACTGGAATGTTTGTAAAAGGTAGTGACATATGGTTGGTTAGGAAAGTAGATCAAATTAAAAATCAATGTTGGGCTTTGTTGACATTCAATTGAATGGTTGCGGCTATTCATAAGTATAAGTCTAAGAAACCATCCATTGTTTTCAGTTGTTTACTAATTTTGTAGGTAACATTATCTACTTCTTTCACGGCTTAGTTTTGTACTTATCAACTTGCATTTATTTACATATATTTATGTCTGCATTAATTGATTGTTTTTATGCTGTCATTCATCTGTTTTACATGAATAGGGTAGGGTTGGCAAGAAAATAATTGACAGATCGATTACGCCAATTTGTGCATGTGGAGAAAATGAAACAATGCAGTTTATACCAACAAACGCTTTGTTGCAGACCATTTACATGATGTTAACAGTAGACCCCACTTGGATAATGAAGTCCTAACAGAGCATACCAATTGATTCAAAGGTGAAATCGATTCAATTAAACAAAAAGTAGCAACTCTCAAAGCTAGATTTATAAGTTTCAAGGCAACGATGATGAATAAGTTCATAAACTTTGGTACTACTATTCAACATGCATTAAAGAAAAGGTTTGACCGGTTACACTCATCGCCCATTATTTAGATCTATTACCCTCAGTGCTTAAGGACGATTCAAATGATTGTAGTGTCGAAGATGTAATGGTTGAAAAAAATGATAAAGATTTCATATATGTTTCAATGGGAGATGAAGCGGCTAAAGAGTTGGCTAGTTATCGCATTGAAGGGTCGACTTGTTCTTCATTCAATGTGGCTATTGAAGATCCATATGTTGACAGTTTGCTAAATTTTATTTTCCTAATGAGGTTTGTCATTATGTCCTTTCATGCTTAAGATGATTTTGTTTATCCTTGAAAGCATGTTACCAATTTTTTAACCTTTATTGTTTTGTGTATTGTAAAAAGTGAGACCGGGTGTATGCCATCAATTCATCACAAGCTTCATAATGTGGTTGGACATAGTCCATTCCAACTGCGAAATGATGCCAAAAAAAAAAAGTCGGTACCAGCAATCACCATGGACCACATGAAAAGGACGCAATAAGGCTGACCCATTTAATGTTCTACAAGGCATGCCTGATGATGATGTCCAATTTCTGAACTATTTTTTTGATCCTAATATTTGTCAAAGGTACTTAATATATATTTAATTATGTTGTGGTTTATGCTGCCATTACATGTTAATGCATATATATCTTTCAAATATTTTTTGTTTTGTGTTTGTAAGATACTTGTGCAAATGGATAACATGCATTATGAGCGAGAACATATATGTACGTTACGTCTGGAGGCGTGGGTTCATATTTTGGTAAGTTATCAAATGTCAAAACTTACTATTGTACAAAGTTTGTTAACATTATTTGTAACCCTGAAAGTTTGTTATCAAGTGCATGTCATTTCTCGTGCGGTGGAACGTATGACATACAACGAACGTAAAATGTACCCAAATGGAACACATCATAAGTGTTCATTTTGCCTCAGTTTTCGGTACGTAGCACCATTTCTTAACTAGCATGTGTTTCGAGCTAATATGATGGCTCACATACTTATCATGTTTTATTTTCATAATGTATGTTTCATAGCAAGAGGTATTAGCTAAATATAGTAAAAGTTTTGTATTCATTTGAGAAAAAATTGAACAAGAGGAGGAAAAATTGTTGCTTTGGGAATCTAGATGTATGTGATAAGGTTAAAAATTGTATGGTTTCATTTGTAACGCTTTGTTTCCTTATAACTGTTGTACACATTTTTTTGGGCTTACTTTATATAACTTCTATATTTTTTTGATATACTTGACAAGTTTGGTCATTGGTTTTTAATGATTGTTTATGTCAAAGAGGGAGCTGCTAAGATATGGGGTTCCTTTCCAACTGTCAGACATAGGAAACACCAACAATCGTTAGCACAAACTCATGTAAGTTATACTGAAGTCCCTTTAACGAAGAAGTGCAAGCTATTAATATATATAATGACTATCGTATATAATAATGCTTTGACTATAATGTTAAACCAAAATTCTAGATATTGATATAGTTGAATTTGGAATTCTTATTGGATTATGTTCCATAAGTCAGTTGAAAGCAATGGATATAGTGTTGGCCAACGATATCTAGCAATTTTTCAAGTGAACTGAACATTTTATCTAGTTGGAATGGCACAAACCATTAAGTTGTCCAGAACAAAATAATCATTTATATTATGGCATATACATGACAAAGTACATGAAGGATCCCAAACTTATTGAAGAAAAGGTACAACAATTAAATATGAATTCAACTACGATATTTTAATTTAAAAATGGTCGGTTATAAATGAAATATTTGCATAACTTTATGGTTTATTTATATTTTGTTAGTTTGACTCCATAGCATAAAGATGTTCGATAGCATTGCGGCTAGTGTATGGAACATATACTACATTGTTTCTGTACATGTTGCATTTTGCATTACAACATGCGAAATACATGGATGCCAAAAAAATAAAAATAAAAATAACATTCACAAACAATGTCTCACATATACCTTTTTAAGGATATAAGAAGTTATTAAAAATGTAGCTCCACCCATTCAAGGCTGTATAACATTTAATTACAATCATTTGATTTCAATTATATCTTAGTAAAAATGATTTTCAAAATATTTTGCAACTGCACTCAATTTTTGAAGTCTTCAATTGCCTACATATCATTTTTGAAAGGATCATACTACTTATAGTTCTTAAAAAAAATTGGTATTTATTTGGAAAATTTAGAAGATTTGTACTTTATTTGAATTTTTAAAAATTTGGATTCAGAAACTATGGTATTTGAAAATTTGGATGATTTATTTGAAATTTGAACTGCATCTAGTGTTGGACCAGATTGTCTATGTATCTTTTGCATAATCAAGTCGACCAAAGTTCATTTTGATTTTGATTTGAAATTTGATTGGTTTGAAAACCCATATATTTGTTTAGTTTATTTGATTTGGAAAAATTTGAAAAAAGTAATTTGTTAAATTTTATAATAAAAAATTTATGCAGCACAAAAATAAAGAGATATCGTAGCTAGGTTAGCATCCTTCAAAGTTTCAATCATATTCAAACATCTTTTAGTATTTTATTTAACCATTTTAGATTTTGTAGAGATATCAAAACAATTTTAATTAGCTGAATTTATTATCTACCAACCCTTGATTTGGTTGAGCTATATGCCGAATAATAAATTCCTAGTTTGAATTTAAAACAATTTTTTATTTAATTGTTTGATAGATATTTATTTGATATGACCATTAATTTTTAAAAGCCCTTTTGGATTGTTATGTATTTTAAATTTTAATGGATTGTTTAAAATATTTAGAAATTAAAAGTTCCTTAAATTATTTGGCATTTGAATTGGATATATGCCAAATTAATTTAATTTGCAATTGATTGAAAGCTAATTAATTTTAAATTAAAAAGTCTGTTTGAATTTATTAGACAATTTAATTTAATTAAAACACTTATTTATTTAAAATCTAAAATAATCTATGTTTATTAGACTAATTTTTATTTATTTATAACTTGATATTTGTTTAGGCCATAAATTAATTTAAAAAAAGTTAGACAGTTTTTGAATCTGAATTTTAAGCTTAATTGGGCTTGAATAAAATTATGAGCTTAAATTTAAAATCTATTTGAATTTACTTGGATTCAATTTAGACTTTAAAATTAATTGTCAATTTTTATTTGCAAGTCTAATTAAAAAAATTCATTTAAAATTTAAGTTTTTTTAACTGAAAATCCGTTTAGAATTCTGATTAAGTTAAAATCCATTTGTTGAGTTTTAGATTTTAACTCAAAGTAATTTTGTAGTCCATTTAGTCCATTTTAGTATTTCAGCTTTTGAAAAAGAAAAAGTCAAACTTGTTTGAGTTTTGCTAAGAAAGATCCATTTTTAATTCTCCAGCAACCTAAATAAATCAAGTTAACTCAATTATTTTAGCTTCTATCAAAATTAAAATAAAACATAAAATTCAACTCTAAAACTAATTAAAGTAGAATAGGAATTGTATTTAAAATCTAATTCAGTAATAAAAATATAATATAGGTGTCCAAAACATATTTATAAAGAATTTTTTTTTTTTAAAAAAATCACTATACCAGCCTCCACAACTGCTCTCGAAATATTTTTTTCCTTCACAAACCCAAATCCTTTTTTCACTTGAATTTTGGTCTCTTTTTTTTTTTGCTACAGTAAAAAACCAATTGAAGAAGACAAATTTGTAAGCAAATCAAAGCAAGGCATTCGGCACCGAGTTTTTGTTAAGATTTTACATAAAGTTTGAACATTTAATTGATTTGACTGGTTTAAAAATATATATATTTATTTATTCTTTATTTATCGAGACTTACGCAGCAGGTAGTACAAATTCGAATCCCAATGGCAACTTTTTCCTTCCACAGTCAAGCATGTTAAAAACAAATTTTTTTATTTTTTTATTTTTTCCAAAACCAAGAATATCTTTTTTGTTTTAATTATTTAAAAAAAGATCCATGCCTTCTTCTAACGTTACTTCATTTCTTTCTCTATTCACTCATTTTTCTTTTTCGTGAAATTCCCAAAGAAAACTTATGGAATTTTTTTTATTTTTTTCACGCAATTCGAGATGAAAAGAATCTTCACATTCAGATATGTAGAAAAAACAGCTGATTTTGTTTTAAAACAAAATGTATTTGTTAAACTTTGATTTTTTTTTTTATTATTTTGTTTTCTTGCAGATTTTTATTAATCTGAACCAGGTAGCACATCAATTAATTTAAGTGAAGAATACTTTGAAGGCAATGAATATTACAAGTAAATTTACGAAAATATATATATATATTTTTTAATTTTGTCTACTATTTTTTATTAATTCATTAGCAAAATATTAAGTTAAAAGAAGTCTAGGTCAATGACCTTCCTCAGACCTTTTCCCCTTAAAAGCTACACTAATAAATAATAATAAAAAATTACATCTGACATCCATATAGTCTATTTTCAAAACTTTACCAATGACAAAGAAAATACAGTGAACAAAATTAAAATACACGAATTTCACCGACCTCCATAATTCTCAAGGATTCCAGGCTATAGATCTTCATAGGCCGTCTTTGAATTATACTGAATAGTGAAACCCATTAAAAGAAAAAATTGGAGGAAAAATTCAAGAGAATCCACTATGGAGTTTCCAGCATAAACTATCTGATAGGAGGAAACCGGTTAATCAAAATGCTGGTCAAATTTAAGTTGTTTTTTTATTTTATTTTTACATGTACGAGTTTATTATTTATTTATTATGCTTTTTCGATTATACCTTCATAATTTATAATATGCTGCTTTAATTTCAGAAATTAAGAGTTTGGCCCCGTCTTTTTCTTCTCCTTCACCTTGTTGTTCTTCTTCCTTCTGTCCTGTTGTTCTTCTTCCCGCCACCTCTTCAGTAAATCCTGCGCCCGTTCTTCTTCCTCCACCATCATTCCATGAAAGCTGAAAATTCTTAACAATCCCATTAATCGTTGATTAATTCAGTGAAACCAACAATCTCCTCAATCAATGAAATTTCCCTGTATTTGGGGTCCTTGGGAGACCAACGGATGAATCTAAAACCCATTTGGGTCGACTTCGTTTTGGATCTTTTAGGGCATAAAACGATCTTCATATGATCCATCGTCGAAGTCGAATCGGTTCAATCTGTGTTTGTTGCTTCAAGCACCAAGCAGCACTAGCAATAAGGAAATGTCATCGTGTCGGCTCCCAATTTGTGTCGCTATGGACGCTTCCAAGGAAGACGCTCATGTTCTCCTCGACGGTGTTTCTCAACCTACCAAAGGGAAGAGGTGACAACCAATTGGTTCCAACAACAACTCTAATGTTCATTTTTTTTTGGGACAAAAAAATCTTCATTTTGTGAAGCAGCTTAAATGTTTCTTTATGGTTTCAGTTTGTGATATTTATTTTTTATTATTGGAATTTTCAGGATGACAAAGTTGTTGAAAAAGGAAACTGAAGAGGACGAGTTGTTTTGGAACCAGGATGCTTTTAAAGAGGTTATTTTTATTTTTATTATTTTTTGAAGCAAAGTTGTTAATTTGAAAAATGTATTTGTTTCGAATTATCTAAATGGCATTTGCTTGCATTTGGTAGGAAGAGAACGATGTTAACTATGAAAAAGAGCAAGAGGTTGTTGACAAGTTCGATAGCGATTTCGACGAAGATGTGCGTTCTTCTTGTGTTGCTTTGAAATATATTTTTTTTGTAGGAGCCATAGCCAAAAGAAGCGGAAATCAATGAACCAGATGACAGGTTTGAGTCTTATATTTATTTTGTTTTAGAATTTAGATATATGTCTGGTTCGAATTTGGTGAAATTTTAGTTTTTGTAATAAGGGGCCGCCTAAGAAGCGGCCAATTTTTCCGAGAAAAACATTGGCAAATAGAAAGAGCAAAAAGAAAGTGATTTTGAATCTTGAAGGTTCTCCAAAGGATGAAGATGAGACAAAAAATGTAGAGTCCCCTTCTTCTCCAATCTATGCTACAATGGCTGCCTTCTCTCTAGGTTCTCATGGTGTTAACCCTTTTGCCTATTCTTTTCAATCTGTACTTGGGTTTTAGAGAAGGGTGTTATTTAGCTGTGTTAAAGTTTGAATTTTAAAAAAATGGCAACGACATATTGCACATTTAATACAGTAAAAAAAAGATATTTGAATTTCTTAAAAGTTTATCCATTTTATGGCGGATATTTGCTTTTTCTTTTTCTTTTTTTTATATTGCGCATATTACTCATTTGTTGCTATAAATTTGAAAGATTGGTTTTGACAAATTCTAGGTTTTTAATGTCTTAAGATTTTTTGCCGTTTAGGCCAAAAGCTGAACTCTTTATGTATATATTCCTTGAGAGTGCAAGAATTGGATAAGCAAGTGAAAGTCATCAAATGGATTCTCACAAGAAAATGCTTATTGCACTCATTGTTGCTTGCTCTGCTATTGTTTACATCCTTTTGTTAATGTTAAGTTTGTGGATTTATGAACTCGTACAAAACCCCAGAAAAAAAATGCTCAAAACTCAGGTGCTTCCTCTTGCTTTTTCAACTTTGCTTGAAAAATTCATGGGTATTTATGAACTTTTATTAGTTATGCTTCTAAAATAATGTCTAAGGTTCTTCTTTTTGTTTGATTCTGTTTATTGGGATTCTGAAGATGCTAAATAAGGGCTTACTTCTAAAATAACTGCCTTAATGCTAAAAATGCTAAAAATGTTATTATCGCATGAGTTATTTACTTATTTTTGTTTTATTATTTATATTTATACATATATTTCAATATTGAAAATGAAAAAAATTCAAAGCAAACTAGATCATTTCAAGAAACGTAACTTTTACTATTGGATTGTGCCCATAATGATGGTTATGAAACATACCAATTAGTATGGGTATTGTTTTAGTTTTATGTTTCAGGAGTTATTAACTTATTTTTTTTGTTTTTGTTTATATTTATATATGTATATATATATATATATATTATATATAAATTGATATTTGGGGTGAAGAAATTCAAATCTGGATCGTTGATCAAGAAAATCACAACTTTGACTATTGACTACTAGATTGTGTCTGCAATGACATTGTTTATATATTTTTAACAAATATATTTTTACATTGTTAAGATCAAGAATATTTGTAAAACAATATGGAACAATAATAATCAACATATTTATAAATATATATATATATATATTACAAATTAATAAACTAAATTTACATGGATAATAAAATACAGAACCTGTATACGATCTCTTTGGAAATAATCCGATGTCTGTGTAATACCACAGTTTCCTTAAGAATGATTTCATCCCCACTGGTGTGAATGGTTCGTTGATGATCGTTTCCCAGAATACAATGGACACTCTCAATCTTTGGTTTTTGCACCACCAAAGATTTAACTTCGAACTTGGAAAATACCTAAACTTTATCACAACTCTTACTAATACCCCAAAACATATACTGATTTTCTCCTCAGTTTCTCTTTTCTCTGTGTTCTAACCTCAAAACAATATACATATATATAGTAAACTAAAATGTAACTGAAAAACAAACAATTAAAACAAAAAATAAAACCTATTTAATTTATTCAATTAAAAGTGATTGTTACAAAACTAAAAGGTTTTGTAACGACAACTATTACAAACCCAACAATCCCCCAAATGAATAAATTAAACTAGCCTCATTCTATACACAGGTGATAAAGCTCTAGAGTTAAAGTCTGCATAGGATAGGTAGATGTTACTCTTTGAACCTTCCCTTATGAAAATGTATTTACTTTACTGATTAAATGGTAGACACGATGTCTTTGAACAATTATATCATTTATGTAAATGATGATACACCTCACATAGGACCCCTTTCTAATATTTTTCAGTTCTCACTATTATGTTTGTTTTGGCCATGAACATCGTTCTGGTTCTGTAAGAGTTTAAAGAATTGCGCCCACCACAATTCTCCTTGAAGCGGTCCCTCTTCACTCCCACATAGGTGATTCTTCTGTTTCCATATAATACTCATAGATTATCAAACATCCGAGAATCATTAAAAGCATAGCTTAACTTTTTATTTGTCATTGTTTCATCATAGGAATGGGTAAGGTAAAAAACCCCCCACAGTGATCCATACTAGTCTTTACAATTGCGTTGCCCCATTGAACCTAGATCTTGGGATCTCTAGTTACATAGGTTGGGTTTCCATCATATCGATTTTCCTCTAACGGGCTTCAATCACATTCCCCTTGATGACTTCTTAACTAGTTCTGTATTTAACATCTTGGTTAGCGGATCTGCACTATTTTCTTTCAACTTTACGAAGTGTATAGAAATCACTCCAGTTGAGATTAACTGTCTAATGGAATTGTGTCTTCGACGTATATGTCTTGAATTTCTATTATACATGATATTATGTGCCCTGCCAATTGCAGATTGACTATCGCAATGGAAGCTAATTGCAGGCACAGATTTCAGCCATTGTGGAATGTCCTCTAAGAACTGACGTAACCATTCAGCCTCTTCTCCACATTTGTCCAAAGCTATGAACTCAGATTTCATAGTGGAACGAGCTATAACTGTTTGTTTGGAGGACTTCCATGTTACAGCTGCACCAGCCAATGTAAATACATATCCACTAGTGGATTTTGAATTCTTTATATCAGAAATCCAACTAGCATCACTATATCCTTCTAATACAACTGGATATCTTGTGTAGTGCAGTCCATAATCACGAGTATATCATAAGTACCTCAGTACTCGCACTATCCATTTCCAATGATCTTGGTTTATATTACTCATGTATCTACTTAGTCTACTTATTGAGTAGGCTATATCCGGTCTAGTGCAACTCATCAGATACATTAGACTACCAATCACTCTAGAATATTTGACTTAGAAAACACTCTCTCCTTTATTCTTGGAAAGATGTAAATTCATATCTATGGGTGTTCTGGCTATACCAGTATCTTCTTTATTAAATTTATCCAGTATTTTATTTATATTATGTGACTAACTAAGAATGATTCCGTTCAAAGACCTGAAAATTTTAATTCCCAGTATCACATATGAAAGCCCCATGTCTTTCATATCAAACTTTGTATTTAACAAAGCTTTGGTAGTTTGGATCATATTATCGTTACTACCCACGATAAGTATGTCATCTACATATAGACATAAAATGACATATCCATCGTCCGTATCCTTTATATAGATACACTAGTCACATTCATTTATTTCGTACCCACTTTCCAACATGGCACAATCAAATTTCTGATGCCATTGTTTTGGAGCTTGTTTTAGATCATACAGAGATTTCACCAGTCTACAGACTTTCCTCTCTTGGTCTAGAGCAGAAAAACCTTCAGGTTGCTCCATATAGATCTCCCCATCAAGATCCCCATTTAGAAATGCTATTTTTACATCCATATGATGTATCTCTATATTTCGTAAGGCTGCTATTGCAATTACCATCCTTATGGAATTTATTCTCGTCACTGGTGAATATGTATCAAAATAATCAAGGCCTTCCTTTTGCTTGGAACCCTTTATTACTATCCTTGCCTTATATTTATCATAGTTCCATCTGCTTTCATCTTCCTTATGAAAATCCACTTGTAACCAAAATGTTTATAACCAGAAGGTAGATCCACTAACTCCCAAGTATGGTTTTGCAAAATGGAATCTATTTCACTTTTGATTGCCTCTTTCCATAAAGGACATTTATGAGAGTTTATAGCTTTCTGAAAGCTTTGAGGTTCGCTTTCCAGCATGTAAGTAAGAAAATCTGGACCAAAAGATTTTTCTGTTCTCATTCTTTTACTACATCTAAGCTCAACCTCATCCTCTTGTCCATGATCACTATATGGACTATCATCATAGACAAATTCAAATGTTCGTTTTGACAAACTCAGACCCTCATCAGATTTGTATGAAAAATTATGCTCGAAAAACGAAGCATTTTTTGACTCCATTATTGTATTTCTGTGTATATCTGAAATCTCAGATCTATACACAAGAAATCGATATGCACTGTTATTTTGTGCATAACCAATAAAAATGCAATCAACTGTTTTTGGACCTATCTTTACTCTCTTTGGAGTAGGTACAACTACTATGGCTAGACACCCCCACATTCGTAAATAATTTTAGGAATGCTGTCTTTCATGCCAAAGCCCATAACGTGTTTTCACCTCTTTCTTTCGAGGCACCTTATTTAAAAGGTAATTTGATGATAAAATAGCTTCCCCCCACAAAAGTTCTGAGGTAACCCAGAACTTAACAGCATTGTATTCATCATTTCCTTGAGGGTTCGATTTTTCCGTTCAGCCACACCATTGGACTGTGATAAATACGGTGGAGTGACTTCGTGTCTAATCCCATTTAAGCATAAAATTCACCAAAATGATTTACATATTCGCCACCGCTATCACTCATTATTACTTTAATTTTCTTATTAAGTTGATTCTCAACTTCAGCCTTATAGAGTATAAATTTCTCTAAGGCTTCATCTTTGCCCTTTAGCAAATAGACATAGCAATATTTCGTGCTATCATCAATGAAGGTAATAAAATATTTATTGCCTCCTCTTGTTGGTGCAGATTTTAGATCACATATGTCACTATGGATCATATCTAAAGGTTCGATATTCCTTTCAATAGTGTGATATGATAACCTCGTCATTTTTTTCTCAACGCAAGTTTCACATTTATATTTATTGTCAATTTGAAATGTGGAATATGATTTAAGTTAATTAATCTCCTCAAAGTATTATAATTAACATGTTCTAGTCTACCATGACACAAATTGGAAGACTCAAGCAACTAAGCAAAAGAAGTACTAGCTTTATTCATATTTTTAGGCTTTGTCATTACATTAAGTTTGAAAAGCCCATTGGCTACATAGCCCTTTCCCACAAACATGTTATATTTTAACAATATGACCTTATCAGACTCTAACACCATGTGAAATCCATGCTTGCTTTGAAGCGATCCAGATACCAGATTTTTACGTATATTTGGTACATACAGTACATTGTTTAAAGTCAAGTCTTTCCTGGAGGTCATCTTCAGAATCACTTTCCCTTATCCTTTTATTTCAGACGTTGCAGAATTTTCCATGAATAACTTCTCCCCACTTTCAGTTGGTTCAAAGGAAGTGAACAATCCTTTGTCTGAGCATATGTGGCGAGTTGCACCAGTGTCAATCCACCACTCCTTTGGGTTTGACCCAACAAGATTCACTTCAGAAACTATAGCATTTAAATCGATATCATCGACTTCTCTGGTGAGTTTCTTCACCACATGTGCCATTTTATTTTTCCGTTTGGGCAGTCTGCAATCTGTCGATTTGTGACCTATCCTGTCAGAATTGAAACATTTCCCCTGGAATTTGGGATATTTAAATACCCCTCCCTTGGGACCTAGCTTGAAATTCTTTCCAGCAAATTTCTTGGTCTTAGAGCTTTGACCATGCTCCACCACATTAGCTTTAACGAAAGCCTGCGATGATGATCTCTTTTCTGATCGTATGTTCTCTTCCTCGATGCGAAGTCTAACAGTTAGATCATTCATGCTCATCTCCTTTAGCTTATGCTTAAGGTAGTTCTTGAAGTCTTTCAAACCTGATGGCAGTTTCTAAATAACACATGTCTTTTGAAAAGCTTCACTAATCACCATCCCCTCAGAATGGATTTCTTATATGATTATTTATAGCTGTTGGACTTGACTGATAACATTCTTGGTATCAACCATCTGATAATCCAAGAAACGACCCACTACAAACTTCTAGGAACCAGCATCCTCTGTTTTGTTTTTCTTATCCAAAGATTCCCACAACTCCTTCGCTATACTCTTGCTACTGTATACACTATAAAGAGCATCAAATAGGTCATTCAGAATATAATTCCGACTTAGGTAGTCAGAACTCTTCCAGGCATCCACAGCCATGAGAGTACTTGCATCGCTATTCTCATTGCTCTTTGGTGCCTCTTTAAGCAAGAACCAAGCCAAGTTCAATGTGGTCAAATAGAATAACATCTTTTGTTGCCATCTTTTAAAATCATTTCATCAAATTTTTTTGGCTACTCTGCATGATTCACGGGTACAGAAACTGGTGCGACCAAAGTTGGCGCTTTTGCCACAGGAACGGTATTCACGTTGTCTAAGGAAACATTAACCTTTGTTGTCATTTCCTGTATATGATGGAAATATGAATTCGTTAGTTGTTGAACAAAATTGTCCCAACACATTACTTACACAAATTTCACCAAGAAAATTGCACAAATTTAAGGTTACACCCGTCAATGTCGGTCAACGGTCAACACCGGTCAACATAAGTTAAAGGTGAACGTTGGTCAACGGTCAACGTCCACGTGGCACACGCTATGTCATTAACTAGCCAACATAATCCTCCACATGGCACACACGTTGCTTACCACGTGGCTGTCAACGTGGCATGGGCCAGCCTTACAAACGGGCTATGTCTCAGCCCAACATTGGACCCAACTGGAGCAGGCCCAATTCTAGCACAACCCAAGCTCAAGCCTAGCCTAGCCAGGATCAAGCCTAGCCCAAGACAAGACAAGCCCAGGCCACGCCAGGCTTGTTGCCTCAGCCCAGTCACCCAAAACATCAAAACGACGTCATTTTGGGTCTTCTTCTTCACCCGTTTTACTAAATTCGAGTCGGGTCATTGGTCTCGTGACCTGGCTGTAACTCCTTTGTCTGACCTCCATTTTTGACGCCTTTTGTGAGGTTTTATTACAAATTAATAAACTAAATTTATATGGATAATAAAATACAGAACCTGTATATGATCTCTTTGGTAATAATATGAGGTCTATGTAATACCA
The DNA here is from genome assembly GCA_003254975.1 of Ochetophila trinervis. Lineage (NCBI taxonomy): Eukaryota > Viridiplantae > Streptophyta > Magnoliopsida > Rosales > Rhamnaceae > Ochetophila > Ochetophila trinervis. Next base: position 182,059 of record QANX01006408.1, on the reverse strand, counting down.
CAGTTTTCTTAAAAACGATTTCGTCCACTGGTGTGAATAGTTCGTTGACGATTGTCTCCTAAGATACAATGGACACTCTCAGTCTTTGGTTTTTGTACCACCAAAGATTTAACTTCGAACTTGGAAAATACCTAAACTTTATCACCACTCTTACTAATACCCCAAAACATATACTGATCTTCTCCCCAGTTTCTCTTTTCTCTGTGTTCTAACCTTAAAACAATATACATATATATATATAGTAAACTAAAATGTAAATGAAAAACAAACAATTAAAACAAAAAATAAAACCTATTTAATTTATTCAATTAAAAGTGACTGTTACAAAACTAAAAGGTTTTGTAACGACAACTGTTACAAACCCAACAATATTTACTAGGAATTGAAATTCTTATTGCACTCATTGTTGCTTGCTCTACTATCATTTCCAAGCACAAGGAGATACTGGGTTTATTGTTTATGAACTAATGCATAATGGATTCTGGAAGCACAATTGCATGGTAGGACATCTATATCATTCTTTCCCTTATTTAAAATGGAAAGTTTTTATGCACTTTTCTATTGGCCTGTTGCTGTTTATTCCACAAATTAAGATAAGCCTATATGTGTCAATTGACCATTCAAAAAAGAAAATGTGTCACATATATGTAAATATAAATATCTTATTCAAAATAGTTGCTGTGTAATTTATTTTATCAGCCTACCTTTACCTTCATACGCTTGGATTGGATCTAGGACAACTCCACTTCCTAATTAACTATTATTGGTTATAAAATTATCATAATTTTACCATATGTACACACATTGACACTGGTTTCACTTAGCTTTTGGTTATGTTAGGTTGGACTTGTTCTTGTGTTTAATATAAGGTTCAAAACATCCTTTTTTTATCTTTTTTTTTGGTATTAACTTTTAAAGCGAAGACACATTTCTCACAAATAACATTTATGCAGGAAATGAGGCTTTTTATTGGGGATTCAGTTTGGACTCTATACAATCGTCCCCATGACCATCTTCCTGCAAGGTGATGAGGCTCTTTCAATTGTCAATATTTTGAATGCCATTCCATGTTTGTTGATGTAGTAAAAAATAATGTTTCAAAAAGCTTATTTGAATGTAATATAAGGATATTATTTGCAGAAGGAGTATGTTAAAGCTTTCTTGGAGAAGGATGTTGGTAATTATGCTATCAATGCTAATATGAACAATTGAAGTTGTGTTTTTCTGTTTGATCAAACATTTGAAGTTGTACTCCACTCATCAATTTAGATAATAAATAAACTATTTTTTATTTCTAACTAAAGTGAGGCCACGCAAGCCTTGATATTTATTGCTACTATCATCATAAAACATTTCTGCAATCTTTCACACTACTTTCCCTTCTTTTTTTGTCGCTTTTGGAATGCATTTTTTTTTTGTGTGAATGAAAATGTTTGCAAAACATGTGATTTATCAATGAAAGAATAATTACAACTAAAATAGAATTGTCAAAAAAAAATTACAAGGAAAGTAGAGAAAAGAAACATAAAATACTGCATTGCCATCCTTGTTGCAAATTTAGTTGGTACTTTGATTACAACAAAATGATATCTCAAAAATTACCAATACTTGGTAAAACGGATCAAAATAAATTTTACACTGCATCTAAGTATTATGAATATGATTTCCTCAAAAGTGATTTATTCCGTTTGCATATATTTATCGCTACTATAAATTTTATCAGTCTAACATTACTAACTGATATGTATTAGCAGCAGTAACAAAAATGCGCCACAGAAGAAAATGAAATGGCATGAAGGCCAAGAACGCAAAAGCCATACTTGAAAAATTGGACAAAATTAAACAAACAATGGAGAGAAAATGAACATACTTAAGGGGAAGACCATATAATATTTATACTTCTATGATATATAAAACGTCAATATATTGATTTCAAATTTTGACAATTTAAAATGTGCAATGCTACACATACTAAAAAATAAGCCAAATTTATTTACCAAATAATACGTTAAAATATAGCACATTCATATAACTTAAATAAAAATAAGTGATTCTTAAATGGATAAGTGAATCAAAATAATAAACCAATTAAATATTAACACATCATCTGCCACATCATTTGGTAGATTAATGTGATCAATATTTTTAATATTATTAATTTACAATTTAGAGTTATAATTAAGTACATTTAAAAAATGTGTTCCTATTAAGTTCAAAATTATATAATTTAACCAATATATTTTTAATATTTTATCAATGATAACTAATTGTAATTTTTTACTAATAAACTAATTTAATATTTAATTCCTATTATTAGTCATATTTTTTAAATAAATATAAAATTATATAATTTAATATATATATAGTAGAAAAATAATATATTTTCTAATTATAATTAATTAGCATAAACTAATTATCTGTTTCTATGTTATTTACTTGTGGTGTAATAAGATTAAAACTTTAAAGTATCATATTTTAGTGGGATCCCATATAAGTTGATTCATATAGTATGTTACTTATAAACCTTAAGCACTCTATAAATACGTAACTTTGTTACATAATTAGTAATTTTTTTTCTATTTTTGATAATTTCGTCTTACAGTTTAATATTTTTCAAAATACATAGCTTTATTTTATACATAGTAATATTGGTCCATATTTCGTAATTTTGTCTTATGATGTAAGTTTTTTTCCAAAATACATAATTTTCTTCCATATATAGTAATTTTTTGCCCCACGATAATTTTGTCTTGCGGTGTAATTTTTTACCAAATACGTAACTTTGTTCCATACATAGTAATATTGGTTCCATATTTGGTAATTGTATCTTACTATGTAATTTTTTTTAAAATACGTAACTTTGTTCCATAGTAATTTTTTCTCCATCTTCGGTAATTTTTTTCAAAATTCGTAACTTTGTTTCATACATAGTAATATTGGTCCATATTCGGTAAATGTATCTTATGGTGTAATTTTTTTCAAAATATGCAACTTTGTTCCATACTTAGTAATTTTTTTTTCATTTTCGGTAATTTTGTCTTACAGTGTAATTTTTTCCAAAATATGTAACGTTCTTCCATATTTAGTAATTTTTTTCCATAAGATGTAATTTTGTCTTATGGTGTAATTTTTTCCAAAATACGTAACTTTGTTCCATACATTGTAATATTGGTCCATATTCCGTAATTTTATCTTACGGTGTAATTTTTTTTCCATTTTTGGTAATTTTGTCTTACATGTAATTTTTTCCAAAATACGTAACTTTGTTCCATACATAGTAATGTTGGTCTATATTCAGTAATTTTATCTTACAGTGTAATTTTTTCCAAAATACGTAACTTTGTTCCCTAATTAGTAATTTTTTTTCGTTTTTGATAATTTTGTTTTACGTTATAATTTTTTGCAAAATACGTCACTTTGTTCCATACATAGAAATATTAGTCCATATTTGGTAATTTTGTATTGCGGTGTAATTTTTTTCAAAATACGTAACTTTCTTCCATATTTAGTAATTGTTTTCCATAAAATGTAATTTTGTCCAAAATACGTAATTTTTTTCCATACGTCTTAATTTGTTTTTCCATATGATGTAATTTTAAAGTGGACACGTAGTAACTTCCTAGCCATTCATTTATTTCCCTCCCAAATCTAACTTTCCCCTCATTTTTTCCCTTTTTGCAACTGGTTTTACCTTCTTTTTTTTTCAAACCCAATTTTGCCAAGTGTCATTCATTGAAAGGGGTTTCATTTGAGTGGGATCCAAGAATTGGAAGAAAAAATATCATCTTAATACCTTTTTTAACTCATTTTTTTTCACATATTTTTTTCCTCTCTTTTTTTTTTGTACGAACTTTTTCCACTCTTCAAAATTCTAGATATTTTTTACTCTGTCTTATTTTTCTTTTCCATCTGACTAGCTTTTTTAACCCTTCACAGTGAAAAACTTTAATTTTCAATTTTTAAAATTAAATTTTGATTTTGATTTTCTCTTTATCTTGATAAGTGATAAAGATATAAAGTTTTTGAGATATAAGCTCCTTAAATCCCACATTATCTTTTTTTTTTCTTTTTTTTAATCGTTTAATAGTTGCTCCCTCGAGCATGTGTGCGAAATTTATGTAGCGCAATGCTCGATTTTCCTTTGTTTCATATCACTTCCAATGAAGAAAGCAAGTATACGTCACACAAAATTCCAAATGATAATGGCAATGTAGGCTCTCAACGAGCTCCAGATGAATTTGATGAGGAACTTGACATTGGACCTTATTACAGGAGATCTGTTTCATTAAATAAGATAACTCTTCCATCAGATCTAGACAACCTCACATCCAATTTAGTTTCCTTGAATGACATTACTGATGTTAACGCTGGCTTCTTTAAGTACTCAATGACCAATAAAGATCATATGGTTAATAGTACTCAAATTTTTGGAAATCATTTCAAGACTATCTCCCTTAGAAAGGTGAATAATGAGAAAGATGGGGACAAAAGGAATCCAGTTAATCAAGATTTCTATCCGGCTTTAAACCAATTTTTTGATGAAAAGAAAGGATTGGCTGGCTTTAATTACAAGGGAATAGGACATCATTAGGATTATGTGATGGAATGGACACAGTAAATTTTGCGAAACCATGAAAGAATTTTGCGTCAAATTGAAATTTATAAAGCAGTTGCACTATCATTATAGTCCTTTCTTATAAACCCAAATGTTTGGCAGGCATTTTTAGATTTGTGGGGTATTTTGACCAATACTTTCCATCAAATGGTGGGGAAATAGAAATTTGCTTACATGACTTAAAGGCAACGTGAGCTTGGCTATTTTGGGTGCAACCAATTAGAAATTTATTCCCACCAATAGGCGGTTACTCTTCAGCAAGGATAATCTTGGAAAACTAGAATATCACCCGACCATTGTAGAGCTTTTGAGAATTCATGCCCGTCTTTACGCTATTCTTAGTTGTAAGAAAATTCCTGGGAACAATGGATTGAATATTTGTATAAGGGACTAGAGATTTATATTGGGCAAAGACTGAATATTTTTCAGCATCTAGTTCATTTTCACGACCTTTGCACATCTGGCTCATATTCACAGCCTTATAAGAGATATGCTCGAGTTTTTAGACCTCTAGATATGGACTTAAAGGTATTAAAAGAGGGCTCATTTACTGTATTTTTATCTTTATGGCATAACATATTTGTGTTCCCAATAGAAGGGTCTATTGTTAGACTTGAGACTTTTTATACAGCATTATTGATGGCACATAAAATCAAAGTCTCACTTGCACCATCAATTTTGGGATACATTTATCATGTTCTCACTGTATCTGTTGTACATCCATGTAGGATGGGTATCTCCTTTGATGTCTTCCTAATGCATTACGTGGCTAGCAGGCTTGCTAAACATTTATAACCCTTTATCAGGGTTGGGGATCTACTTAAATTCCTTTACACAAGTATGCTAGCATTTCTAGTAGATATTTGAGTTTGAATGAGGGTCGACATATTTTGAGGGATGAAAAGTATGTTCGATATCTAACCTATGTTTTTCTTGAATTGAACAATTTAAACTATTTGGATAATTAAGATTTGTCTGATACTTATTTTGAGGTACTGGCTTCGATGCGATCTACTGTGTTGTCTGTGAGGATAGGCTCTGATTCTTACTATCTTAACATATTTTCTTGTCAATTTGGGTTAGATCAAGGTGTCCCAACTAACAAACACAAGTTTAAATTTTAGTTACGGATGCAGTGTAGGATAAAAGTCGTTGCTATCACTGCAATCTTTGATTATACAAAGATGGACTCAAATCTGCTTCCATGTTCCTAAATTTGCTAGACAAAGGTAGTGTACTTGGTGATATTGCCGATGGTGGTCAAAAAGCATAGATCTTTACTTGGAAAGATCAGTTAGAAAAATCCAAAAGGCTTTGATAAAATAAAATAAAAAGCCTTTTATGAAGAAAAATATGGTATTTGTGATAAATGATTCAAAACTTCTTCTTTCTAACCTTGATGATATATTCCTTCAGTTTGATAATGCACAAGACAGGCCACAACCATATGATTTTACTGATATGACTTTCGAAAGGGCACAATTTGAAAGAAAACTCATGAAATTTTTTATTTTATTATTTTTCTCATGCAAACCGAGATGAAAAAAATATTCACATTCAGATATGTAGAAAAACCAGCTAATTTTGTTTTAAATAAAAATTTATCGGTTAAACTTTGATGTAACAATTTTTTATTTTTATTTTTTTCTTGTAGATTTTTGTTAATTTTAGCCATCTGGGTGGCACATCAATTTACAGTGAAGAATATTTTGAAGTTAGTGAATATCACAGGTAAGTTTACGTAAACAATTTTTTTCTTTTAATTTTGCCTACTATTTTTTTATTAATTTATTTGCAAAACATTAAGTTAAAAGAAGTCCCAGGCCAATGACCTTTATAGGATCCTCTTACCTTAAAGCTTTACTAATAAATAATAATAATAATCTTCATTAACATGCATATAGTCGCATAGGGAAATACAGGCCATATACCTTCGTAGGCTATTTCCAAAACTATATGAACAACAAAGAAAATAGTTTAGTAAACAAAACTAAAAGAGAGGAAGTTCACTAACCTCCATAATTCTTAAAGGTCCCAAGCCATAGACCTTCATAGGCCCCCTTTGAGTTATAGAGACTAGAAAAACACATCAAAAAGAAAAAAAATAGGAAGATAAAATATCATCTTAATACATTTTTCCCTCTTTTTTTTTTGTACATATTATTTTCCTATCTTTGTTTTTTTGAGTCTCTTTTTATTTTGTACGTATTTTCTCCTTTCTTCCAAATTCTATATATTTTTCTCTCTGCCTTATTTTCTTTTTTCTCTGACTAGCTTTTTCCTCCCATTATAGTGAAAAACTTCCCTCTATTTATAGAAGATGATGGAAAACCTGGATAGAGATGAATTGATTTCAAAATTTATTTAAAAATTCAATTTTGTACTTTTAAAATTAAATTCTAATTTTGATTTTCTCTTATAAGTAATAAAGAGATAAAGTTAGTGAGATATAATCTCTTAAATCCCACATTATCCTTTTTCTTTCTTTCTTTTAACCATTTAACAGTTGCCCTCTTCGAGCATGTGCGCGAAATTTATGTATGTGTGCAATGCTCAAATTTCCTATGTTTCTTTTTTCTTACCCTTATTTTAAGTTTTAGAGCATTTCCAATGAAGAAACCAAGCATACATCACACAGAAATTCCATATGATAATGGCAATGTAGGCTCTCAAAAAGCTTTTAAGGAATTTGGCGAGGAACTTGATATTGGACCTTATTATAGGAGATATGTTTCATTAAATGAGCTAACTCTTTCATCGGATCTAGACAACTTAACATCCAATTTAGTTTCTTTAAATGACATTACTGATGTTAAAGCAGGCTTCTTCGACTACTCAATGCCCAATGAAGACCATGTGGTTAATGGTATTCAAATTTTAGGAAATCATTCAAGGATATCACTCTAAGAAAGGTGAATAATGAGAAATATAGGGACAAAAAGTATCCAGTTAATCAATATTTCAATCCGGCTTTGAAACAATTTCTTCATGAAAAGAAGTGGACATCATCATAATTATGTGATGGAATGGACTGAGTCAATTTTGCAAGACCATGAAAGAATTCTATGTCAAATTTACATTTATGAAGAAGTTGTAGTGTCACTATACTCCTTTCTTATAGACCCAAATATTTGGCTTGTATTTTTAGATTTCTGGGTTCTTTTAACCAATACTTTCATGCCCGTCTTTGTGCTATTCTCGGCTGTAAACTAATTTTTTTGGAATAATGGATAGAATATTTTTACACTAGTCCAAAGATTTATATTGGAAAAAAGACTGAATCTTATTATGCATCTAGTTAATTTTCACAACCTTGTGCATCTAGCTCAGCTTCATGGCCTTATAAGATGTATGTTTGACTCTTTAGACCTTAGATATGGACTTAAAGATATAAAAAAATGGCTCATTTACTGCATTCTTATCTTTATGGCTTAGTAGATTTGTGTTCCTAAGAGAAGGGTCTATCACTAGACTTGAGACTTTTTATATGGCATCATTAATGGCACATGGAATCAATGTCTCCCTTGCACCTTCTGTTTTGGGATACATTTAGCATGTTCTCACTGCATCTGCTACGCATCCATATGGGATCGACATCTCTCTTGTTGGTTTTCTAATACATTATGTGGCTGGTTGGCTTGCTGAACATTTTGTAATCCTTTCTCAAGGTTGGGGATCAACTCAAATTCCTTTAGGATCTTGCCATTTACACATGTATCCTAGCATTTCCAGTAGCTCTTTGTGTTTGGATGACAGTCAATGTATTTTGAGGGACGAACAATATGTTCAATATTGTTCTTATGCTTTCCCTGAATTGAACAGTTCATACTATTTGGATAATGAAGATTTGTCTGACACTCATTTTGAGATACAGGTTTCGATTTGATCTATTATGTTGCCTGTGAGGATAAACTCACATTTTTATGTCAAATCTTACTAGCCTAACATATTCTCTCATCAGCTTCAGTTTCATCAAGGTGTCCCAGCTAACAAGCTCAGGTTTAAAGTCCAGTTGAGGATGCAGTGTGGGATAAAAGTCGCTGTTATCGCGCAATCCTTGATTCTACAAAGATGGACTCAAATATGCATCCATGTTCCTAATTTGGCTAGACAAAGGTAGTGCACTTAGTGGTATTGCTGATGGTGGTCAGAAAGCACATGTCCTTATTAAGATCAATTAGAAGAATCCAAATGGCTTTGACAAAAGTGCCTTTTATGAAGGAAAATACGATATTTGTGATAAAGGATCCAAAACTTCTTTTTGCTAACCTTGGTGATACATTCCTTCGGTCTAATAATACATAAGGCGGGTAACAACCAAATAATGTTTCTGATGTGACTTCCAAAAGAGCACAGTATGACAGTCCTCGAAGGTCTCCTAATACAACCAATTTGTATCTGAGACATTAGCTGTTAACTCGTCAACTCAGCTTGTTATCAATGTCGAATATGATGCACCAAAAACAAACTTTGAATTGGTTGTGGCTCAATCTACTAATACCATAGCTACTGAAATAGTGGAGATTGAAGCTACAACTTATGAGGCTGTTGAAGATGAAAAACTCGTTGATTATGGTACATATGATGAATCAACTATTGATCTTTATAGCAACCTCTCACCCATACAAAAAGTTCCTTTTGATGTTTAAGCTCCCAATGGCATTGTCTCAAAATAAGCTTCTAGCATATTTTATCATACAACGAACATGCTCACTCAGAGGTACTTGGTAGTCCAAATGAAAGGCATCTCGGAAAAAGTTAAAGTTGTTGTATCTTTTTAAGAGATTTGAGGTTATAAGCTTGGGATATCACCATTGTTGACTCTATTGCATGACATGACTAATCTTGTAAGCTTAGAGTAACATGAAATTAATTGGTTGGTCAACACAATTAATCAAATTTTTTATATAAATGAGGAGTTTTCTGTAGAATCTGCGATCATTGGGTCCATGATCGATTTTGATGAAGACCAAGTCAAGAATCTAATCCATGAGCATGAGAGTGTCAATCTACCATGGCTTCTTTATCAGCAAAAGTAGCATAATCCAAATTAGATTTGGAAAAGCATATAGTGACTAAAGCAAAAGTCATTATAATGGAATTAAAGGTACAACATTTGCATAAAAAATTTGAGGACCAGAAGCGATCTCTTGAAAAGAGTGTCCAATCTTTTGAGAGTTGTTTGCAAGATTAGTAGAATCTTAACGAAAACCTTCAGAGGTCCAAGATTGATGCCAATGAGGAGAAGTTTAAAGAAGCTCAAAAACTCTCACAACGAGCACTTTCACAAGGTTCTGGAATCACTGACTATCTTTCAGCAGTGCTGTTTATTTAGTTTTTTTAGACCTTATTATTTCTTTTGTCTTTTATGATTTGTTTACTTTTGAGTTTGAACAACTTTTAATTTTAATCAATCAACTTTTTTTGTTTTTTTTGTTTTTGTTTTCTTGCATCTAATGAATGCATGAATGTTTATATTTGTCATTATATATACATCAAGCAAAAAAGAAAAGAATTTTATTTGTATTTTTTTGTTGTGGCTACATCAATAAAAAAGTTAGATTGCCTAGTATCCAATATGGGTTCAAGCCATCTGTAGTTCAACTTGAAGATTGATATATACATTTTTTTGAAACTCAAACTGGACCTAGTTTATAACTAGGCAGCAGATGTACCTTTTAACAAGGATTAAGTCATCGGTAGTTTGCAAATTTTTTTTTCCTTTTTCTCTAAGCTTCTACATTTCTTTTTTTTTTTTTTTTCAAAATTTGCATCAAGATGTTTAAGCATAGAACTTGTTGATGAACTTCCCGTTGATGCATGGATAGATGGATTGCGCTTCAAAACTGGAAAGTTCATATGCCTCATTTTGAAAACCTTAGTGACAATATAAGGTCATTCCCATTTTGGCTCAAATTTCCCTTGCATCTTTGTTATTGGTCGCTTTACGTGTATGACTAAATCCCCACACATGAAATACCTAAACTTTAATATTTTATTGAAAGCTCCAGCCACTTGAGCTTAATGAATCTCGAGCCTTTGTTGTGCTGCAAGCCTATTTTCATCTAGTGCTTCGAGCTCGGCCATTCACATTCTCATTCGGTAACTTCAGCAGTGATTTGCACTTGAAGAATAAGGCAATATTAGAAATTATCTTTGATGGGACATATAGGGATGGATGATGTGGTTTTTTTATGAAATTTGCCACATCTTCTGTTTAACTTTCATCAATGATATTGCTTTTGACAATTTAGAGAAGTAGTTTATTTCGGCCAAAATGTATTTATAGGATATAAAGATGAGTTTGGAGGGATCAATAACATCAAATCCCCATGTTTCAAAAGGCCAAAACATAACAGATGGATGAAGAGGTTATGGTGGTTGATGTATAAAGTCACAATGTATATGACATAGCATGAACGTCTTTTCAAAGCGCATAGCATCTTGAACCATGGTAGGCTAATAATAACTTAACATTTTCAACTGAACTGTGAGCTTAGGACCTATTTGGTAGGCTCCACAAGTTCTAGAATGAGTTTCATGTAGAGCATCAACAACCTCATTTTTTGACAGGCATCTTAGTAACATTCCATCAAAGACTCTTCTATATAAAGCATCATTCAGGAATACAAATCGAACAACTTTTCTTCTTATGATCTCCACCCTTTTCTTTGTATTAAAAGGCAATACTCTATTCTTGTTTTTCCTTAACATAACAAACTCTAATGGGATTACTATCATATGTTTCCTCCATCTTTTCAAGTGATGGAGGCAACAAACAGCGCTCTCCTACTATAATTTGAATCACTCTTTCATCAGGATATGTTAATGACATTGCTAATTTTGCTAAAGCATCAACTTTGTTATTTTTGGATCTCAGCATATAATTTATTGAAACCTCCTAGAGTTTTGCTATAATATTTTTAATCCTTTGATGGTAAAAGATCATATTAGTTTTTTTGACTGCATATTGATCATTAATTTTCTTAATAACCAGCTCAAAATCACCAAAAACTACATAGCAATCAATATGCATCTCTAGAGCAATTTCAAGCCTGATACTCAGTGTATCATATTCCACAACATTATTTGAGTATATTGCAAGAATTGAGATTGAATTGAGATTAAATACCACGACTGCTCCAGCCTATTGTTTCCTTGTTGCTCCATCAAAGTACAATTGCTAAAGAGAAAAAGTCCCAACTTCAAACACTTATTCATCAGGTAAATCCTCTGGTAACTCCATATTATCATGAACTAGATGTGTTGCTAGGAAATCCACCAAGGTTCTTCCCTTTATCACCTTTCAAGGTACAAACGTGATGTCAAACTGTGATAAAATAATTGCCCATTTTGCCAGACTACTTGACAATGCTGGTTTGATAGAAAATATTTTAGGGATACACCTTCAATATCAAAGTTATTGAATACGACAACAAGTAATGCCATAGTTTTGTAGGCGGCAAAGGTTAGGACTAAGAAAACTTTCTCAATGGGGAATAATTTTGTTCTGTCCCTACCAAAGTTCTACTCAAGTAGTACAAGGCATTTACTTTCCCTCATCGTAACGTTAAAGCAAAACAAAGCAGGTCCTACTCTATGTAGGGAATCGAAAAAATTTCCTACATACAGCCACAAAATAAAAAATTTCCTTTCTCTTTTTGCTTGATGTATATATAATGAGAAATGTAATGGTTCATTCATTTATTACATGTAGAAGAAAAAAAAAAGAGAAAGTAAAAAGTTGATTGATAATTTAGAATGTCAATTACACCAAAAGTTGCTAAAAGTCAAAAGTAAATAAAATCATAAAAGAAAAAACAATAATAAGGTATACAAAAAATAAATAGACTTCATTGCAAAAAGGTAGTCAGTGATTCCAGAACCTTGTGAAGGTGCTTGGTGCGAGAGTTATTCAATTCCTTCACCTTCTAAGCTTCTTTAGACTTCTCTTCATTGGCATCAATTCTAGACTTCTGAAGCTTCTCATTAAGATTATGCTAATCTTGCAAAAAACTCAAAAGATTGGATATTATTTTCAAGAGATTATTTATGGTCCTCAAATTTTTTTAGCATCTATTGTACCTTTAATTCGATTGTAATGACTTCTGCTTCAATCACTATATGATTCTCCAAATCTAATTTGGATTCTACTACTTTTGTTGACAAAGAAGCCATGGTAGATTGACGCTCTTCATGCTCATGCATTAGTTTATTGATTTGGTCTTCATCAAAACCAGTCATGGACCCAATTATTGTAGAATCTACAGTAAACTCCTTTGCCATATTAAAAATATAATTAATGGTGTTGACAAATCAATTAATTCATGTTGCCCTGAGCCCACGAGATTAGTCTTTCCATGGAATATAGTCAAAAACGGTGATATCCTAGGCTTAGAACTTAAAATCTTTTGAAAAGTTACAATAGTTGTAAGTTTTTCTAAAATGCCATTCATTTCATCTACCAAGTACCTCTGAGTGAGAGGGTCAGCTGTATAATCAAATACACTGAAAGCTAATTTTGAGACAATGCCACTGGGAGCTGAAATATTAAAATGAATTTGTTGTATGGGTGAGAGGTTGCTATAATGATCAATAGCTGAGTCCTCATTTGTACCATAATGAATGTGTTTTTCATATTCAACGGCCTTATAAGTTGCATATTCAATCTCCACTAGTTTAGTAGCTGTGGTATCAACAGGTTGAGCAACAACCAATTCAAGGTTTGTTTTTGGTATATCATATTCGACATTGATAACATGCTGAGTTGAGGAGATAATAGTTAATGTCTTAGGAACAGAATTGACTGTATTAGGAGACCTTCGAAGACTATCAGATTGTGCCCTTTTGGAAGTCACATCAGTAACATCATCTAGTTGTGGCTCGCCTTGTGCATTATCAAGGTTAGCAAAAATGAGTTTTGGATCTCTTATCACAAAGATCGTATTTTCCTTTGTAAAAGGTTTTTTATCAAAGCCATTTGGATTCTTCTAATTGATATTCCTAAGTAATTATCTGTGCTTTTCTGACCACCATCGGCAATACCACCAAGTACACTATCTTTGTCTAGCAAAATTAGGAACATGGAAACGTATTTGAGTCCATCTTTGCAGAATCAAAGATTGAGCAATCGCAGCATTTTTTTAGCCCACATTGCTTCTCAACTGGACTTTAAACTTGAGTAAGTTAGCTGCACCTTGATCTAACCCAAATTGCTGATAAAATCTTATAGGATATTAAGGTTCGACATAAAAATCCGAATATATCCTCACTGGCAACATAGTATATCACATCGAAACTAGTATCTCAAATAAGCGTTAGACAAATCTTCATTATCCAAATAATCTAAATTGTTCAATTCAGGAAAAGCATAGGATCGATATCGAACATACTGTTCATCTCTCAAAATACGTCAACCCTTATTCAAACTCAGATATCTAATGGAAATGCTAGCATACTTGTGTAAAGGAATTTAAGTAGATCCCCAACCCTAATAAAAGGTTATAAAATGTTCAACCAGCCACGTAATGCATTGGAAGGATAGCAAGGAAGATGCCCATCCTACATGGACATATAGCAGATACAGTGAGAACATGGTAAATGTATCCCAAAATTGATAGTGCAAGTAAGGCTTTGATTCCATGTGCCATCAATGATGCCTTATAAAAAGTCTCAAGTTTAACAATAGACCATTTTTTTGGGAACATAAATCTGCTAAGCCATAAAGATAAGAATGCAGTAAATGAGCCCTCTTTTGATACATTTAAGTCCATATCTAGAGGTTTAATAAGTCGAGCATATCTCTTATGAGGCTGTGAATATGACCCTGATGCGAAGGTTGTGAAAATAAAAAAGATGCTTAAGAAGATTATGTCTTTGTCCCAATATAAATCTCTGGTCTCTTACACAACTATTCAATCCATTTTTCCCAAGAAAATTTCTTACAACCAAGAAGATTGCAAAGATGGGCATAAATTTTTAAAAGCCCTGCAATGGTCGGGTGATATTCCAGTTTCCTAGGATCATCCTTGTTGAAGAGTAATTGCCTACTCGTGGGAATAAATTTCTCATATGATACACCTAAAATAGGCAAGCTCTCATTGACCTTTAAGTCATGTAAGAAAATTTCCATTTCGCCACCACTCTGATGGAAAGTATTGGTCAAAAGACCCCACAAATCTGAAAAATGCCAGCCAAACATTTGGGTTTATAAGAAAGGACTATAGTGATCGTGAAACTGCTTCATAAATTTCAATTTGACGCTAAATTCATGGTCTCGCAAAATTTGCTCTATCCATTCCATCACATAATCCTAATGATGTCCTATTCCCTTGAAATTAAATCCAACCAATCCTTTCTTTTCATCAAGAAATTGGTTCAGAGCCGGATAGAAATCTTGATTAACTGGATTCTTTTTGTCCCCATCTTTCTCATTATTCACCTTTCTAAGGGTGATAGTCCTTAAATGATTTCCAAAAATTTGAGTAATATTGACCACGTGATCTTTATTGGTCATTTAGTACTTAAAAAAGCATACGTTAACATCAGTAGTATCATTCAAGGAAACTAAATTGGATGTTAGGTTGTCCAGAAATTTACAAAATTCAAGTATTACCCTAAAATACTTTTTAGTTACAAAATTTACACAGCAGGTAAAATTGTAATTTATAACATAAATTTAATAAATCAATCTGTAAGTTATCATCCTAGTAATTAACCACGTATAACCACATAAAATTTCACAAAATCATGAAAACCATCATCACAACATTATTATAAACATCAGCGTTATCATCACGTCATTACATTACCATCAACATCAACATTATCATTCCATCATCATTACAATCCTCATGATAATATATATATACCATCATATCATTATCACATCATCGTATCATCATCAACATAATACCCATGTACCACACTATATACCGATGTGCCGTGTGACTCTTAGCTTTTTGGCAACGTCAAAAGACAAGTGGAGAGAGAATATCCATCATAACCTTCAAACTTCCTAGAAAGCATTGAGGTTGGGATCTCATCATCTTACTCTCGCCTGCAGGTCGAGTAAAGGATAACTATAATCTCATTCTACACATCACCAATATTGTGTGTTACGTCATTTGTATCAAACCTCAAATTATTTGAAAACTTTAATTATTTGTAAAATAATCTGAAACTTTTTAAAATTGCATAATATCCAAATTTATTTAAAATAATCAATTTACCATACAATTCAAATCAAATCAAATTCAATACAATTTCTAGGGTTAGACTACTTTAAGGTTTCATGGATAATAACCCTTTTTTTTTAAGTAACATTTTATCTATAGTAAGTAACATTTATATATAACGAGTAATATTTTCCATAATGAATAATATTGTTATAACGAGTAAAATTTAGTGCATAATGTGTAACATTTGATCTATAATGAGTAGCATTCATCCATAAAGAGTAGAATTATCCTTAACGAGTAATATAGTCCATAATTTGTAATATTTAAATCTATAATGAGTAACATTTTTTAGGAGTTTCATTGAAACCCCCAAATAGAACTGTTTTACTACGGAAATTTCCAAATTTCTATAATTTCAAATCTCGAAAACCCATAAACCACTTATAATTAAATCACTAATGTCATGCTTAGATAATAAACCATATAAGCATTTTTAATTATATATATAATATAAATAATTAAATATGCAATTAAATTCACAAAAAGTATGAAATCAAGCCATCAATAAATAATTATTGAATTTCCTTAAAAAATATTTCAAAAATAAAGTTGCACTAACAAATCAAAAGTGTACTCTTGCATTATGTAAAAGTACCTAGAATAATTCGCTGAAAATTCTTTTAATTACCAAAAAATAAACCGGAGGATCAGAGGAGTTCCTTGAGTCCCTAGTTAGATATTTAAAATAATAAGTACTAAAATTGCCCTTTAATTTCAATAATTATGAAAGTGACCTTGTTGGCCATATACTCAAATTGGAGATTTTTGATTTATACATAATTACTTGAAAGTGATCACTTGGTTAGGTTACCCAAACCTCTGTGAACCTAATTGAGCCTCTTTTTTTTGTCAATTTCATTCTAGAATAGTCCAATTTCAATCCACAAATCCAACTCCAGTCGAATTGGGCATTTTTTAAATCCAAGTACCCAAGCTACAATTTATATACCAAAATAAAATTGAGCTTACAAGAATCGCGTTGGTACTTTCAATTTTGATGGAAGTGGGCCGCCGGTGGCCGGAATCAAGCTCGGATAATTGGTGGGTTCGACCAAAGTTGGGTTTCCACAAATTTGACCAAATTGGTCCAAAAGCTCGATGTAGTTATGCTGCCCATGACCATCTGAAGCTTTTGGGACTGACAATAAAGTCATACATGCCTCTATTTGCCTCGCCGAAAAAGGAGAAGTTCGAGAAGGAATGAGGTGTTCGACTGCGTGGAAGACAGTGGATTTGGCAAGAGTGGGCACCAAGCTTGGCTTCACCAGCAAGAGAGGGAGTGAGTTGGGTGGGTGGTGCACCACAATTCATCGGTGGTGGCGTGGTTGGAGATGGCACGTGGGTTCGACTTGCACCAAGTGTGAATAGCGCGTGTGGTGGTTGCCGCATTCATGTAGAGTGTCGTCGGTGAAGTGTGAAACCGTTGATGGTGGTGGTAAGGCTCCAATCGTCGGAAATAGTTGTAAATCTAAGCAAGAAGATGACTGTCCAAAGTAGTTTTTTGCCAAATTTGAGCTCATATATGGCCGTCTTCTGGCAGTATTCTAGTGACAATGTTGGTACGAACGTGAATTTGTCTCGAGACCTTTCCAACAGTGCCAAGAAAGTGTCCTAAATCATCTGAATAAGGGAGATATGAAGGTTAAAAGGTGGCTTGGTGGAAGAGAAATATCTCAGCTTTCACTTTCTCTCTATCCAAGGTTGAAAACAATGAAAAGTAAATTTTCCTTGGAAAATGTGTATATATTGATTTTTATAGAGTAAAATGGACTTTCAGTTGGTGCCGCTATAATCAACCAAAAAATATAAGATAACAACTCAAAAAAGAACATAAAAGACTCCTCTAATGTCCAAAAGAGATATAAATATCTTTAAGTTCGATCTAGAATTTAAATTACATATAGGACCCAATCCACCTAGATCCTGCCTCCATGACTTAATATTTTTATTAAGCCATTAAGCAGTTAAGTAACTCCACCAGAAATTATTAAATAAAAACAAATCAATCAAAAAGAGAAAGATTCTATAGTGCCAGAAATTTTAATAAAAATTTCGGCAGCATTTTGTCAGTTTTTTGAACATTTCTCAAATACATAAAGGTACAATCCCTGCAAAAAACACATTCCTATACATAATCCAATCTACTAGCATCACTTCCACACAGTAACCACACCTCAGAGAGTAATTCAATAGTCAAATAAAATACATCAATTACATATTCGTAGCTGGACTCAGCCTAAAAACTGAACTGCCTACATATTCTTATTAATAGGGATCAAACTATCTGTAGTTCTTAACTGATTTTTTTTTAAATGATGTTTTGAGCAGCGGCATACTCGAGTCATGACCATATCTCAACATCATCCTCAACTTCCACCATAACCAAATAATTCTTGAAAACATCAATAAAATAAAACATTTAATAATTTTATTCCCAAATAAAAATCACCACATCAATACCTCACGTTACTCTTTGACAAATTTCCCGTTTGAAATTAATTTCACAAAATTCTTAGCTTTATTCCCAAAAATCATTAAATCATTATAACACGATTTGGGGGCGAAAACATAATTTAACATTATCACTTAAAATCTCTCATCAATTACTATAACCATAAATGAGTTTCCGTAAAACATTTAAAATTCATTTTGTTGAACATACCCTCATAAAATGCTAAGTAGATGGGCCACAACCCATAAAATCGAATAGATGGGCTACAACCCATAAATTCAAAAACCAATCTAAAACTATAAATCATTAATCATATATCATATCCGGTACCACACTATAATATCGTGTCGTGTGACCCTCAGCGTCCTAATGGTGTCACAGGTGGAGGAGGGGGATATAACTCATCACAACGGACCAGCGTCCCAAATACGTCATGGCAGGATCCTCATCATTTCTCTCCCAACACATGTCAGCAGTAGAGGATGACATAATGTAATAATATGTGCTGTATGACTATCAGCGTCTTGATGGGGCCACAGGCGGGGGAAAGGGGTATAACTCATCACGGTGTACCGGCGTTCCAAATACGTTGTGGCATGATCCTCATCATCTCTCTCTCAACACGTGTCTACAGCTGAAGATGGCACAATATAATAATAGCGCATGTAATAACCAACATATCTCAATCAACATATCGATACTGTGTGGTACTCCTCAAAATCATCTCTAAAATCATCCATTATCGGATTTCATCAATTTCTCAAATCTTTTTATTTAAAATCAATTTCTCAAATCTTTTTATTTAATATCAATTTTTCAAAATCTTCTATTTTTGAAAAATTTTTATGAAAATATTCAAATTTTTTGACTATCTGAAATTTGTCCCAAAAGTTCTTAAATTCCAAAAAAAACCACAATTTTTCTTTGAAATTACCATTTTCTACAAAATTACTAAAATATCCAAAATTTTCATAAAATTACTGAATAACTATTTAAAAAACATATTTCATATTTATTCCAAATAAATATGAGTTCTATTAAAATCATAAATACAGATAAAAGTTTGGATTCAACAATCCATTTAAATCCACGTGTCATATTTAAATAGCATAATTTAAATGTACAAGGAAACCAGTTGAAATAAATGGAATGCAATTTAAATGTAATAATATATAATTCCAAAATTATTTTGAAATAAATATGCTCACCATTAAAACATCAAAACATCACTAGTGAAACACTTTTCTTCTTTAATCCACATACACAATAAAAATAACGTAAAATTCTACCTAAATGACTTATCATTTCCCAAGTAAACTTCCACTCTTGCATTTAGTCTAGTACAATTAATATAATCCCACTCCAGGTTCCAAAACATAGATTTTAAACAACATCCAACAATTTCAATTAATCTACAGCCAAGATATGAATCAAATCATGTTTTCATATTTGTATCCCAACTTAATATTATTCAGAACATCAAATCTATCCCCACACTACAATCTATCTATACCTTGAGTGTATATATACATATAAATATATATATATGTGTGTGTGTGTGTATAACAATCATAATACATTTCTCATGGATAATTCAAATACATGAGGAATTTAAATCCATAAACCATGATTGCCCTAAACTTACGAATTTCAATATTGAAATTTGCTACTAACAATCATTAGCAACTTAATTGCTTCAAGAATTATCACAAATATTATGCAATGACATTCAAATGTTCACAAATATCCAAATTTAGCTCAAAATTAAGTAAATTTCAAATACCCAACAATAATATGCAAATTGTATATCAAGATGAAACTTGAAGAGTGTACGAAACAATAAACAACTTATCTTGCACAGTTGCCAACAGTGATGGCTAGAAAGTCATGGCCGAAACCTCGGTTCTTCACGCCGCTTGATTGACGAGGATTTGAGGGAAAGGAATGATAGATTCGGGTTCAGGGGGTCCAAAATAGAAGGAAAGGACCAACCTTGCAACCGGAAATCGCCAGAATCCGATGATGGGAGGAGAAATGCATTAGCTGGTTTCTTCAAGTTTTTCGGTGATCCACAAGGTTTCACAGCCAGAACTTGGAGAGGAAAGGTAGAGAAAGACATGGGCAACCTTTCTTGGGTGGTGGGTTGGCCGGTTTCTCGTTAGAATCCTGTGATCGCAGACAAGAGAGCTGCCAGAATTTCTCGTGGTTTCTGGCGATCTGGGCTACTCCACGGGCTGTAGCCTGCATGGGTAGGTAGAGGAGGTTGCCGGCTTTGAGTCTTAATTAGTTGCCAGCCAGATCCGGTCAGAATTTAGCCGTTTCCAGCGAAAATTGGTAAGACGCAGGGTTGGGGTTCTACGCGTTAGAGAACACCGTTAAGGGGGTAGGGGTGCGCGAGGCAGGGGGATGGCCTTTTTGTAAATCTCCAAATTCAAATTACCAAAATGCCCCTTATACTATTTTAACTATAACTTCACAGTTTTAGCTCCGAATCAAGCATACTACCAGTCTATCGACTCTTATCGATTAGCTCTACGCAATGGTACCACAGTCAAAGCCAAAACATATCCACACAAAATGTCAACCCTAGGCCCACTCATGGTCAAGCTAATCAAACATGGTCAAGTTTGGAAATTTTAGTATTTCCATAAAACGGGATGTTACATTACAACTTTGCTTGTCCATAACTAAAAATGTTTCACTTCTAATTCGGACATGCTGCCAGTCTACAGACTGGTGGCAATGACCTCTACACTATGCCTTATAAAGTTTGAGCAGAATTTCGCCCCGATGAAAAGTCAACATCAAGCCTCCATATGGTTAACCTAGTTGAATTTCACAAACAAGCAGTGTAAGAAAATTCAAGTTCTTACAGTATTTTTTGACAAAAAAAAAACTTGATTATTTTTAACTGTCGTTTTTCCTTTGTTTTTCCCCACCATGTACAAAAATGTTATTCATATTTGAACTTCTAGTAGTTTACTTGCCAAAAAACTAAGTTTTCAAATGTGACACAACGCCTCACCCTTTTAACATAAACATGCATAACTAAATTGAGTACAATTAGCAATTGTCTTCAATAAATAACTTTAGTTGGTATTTCCTAAATATAATGTGCCACTACATGCATTTTCCAAAAAGAAAGCCTACTATTAAGGGTCCATGTAGTTCAAAATGATAGAAACACCATATGCTTCTACCATATACAATGACTAACAAGATGCTTGCCATTAGTGGAGATTGTAAGTGCCATTGGGGTAAACTTCAGTTCCCCCACAAAAGTAGAATATGCAAAGATGGTTAGGCACAAAGTTCATTCATTGGCACACGTAGGAAAAGACATAGATAATATAAATGGGAGTTTACCTTATATCATCAAAGTCAGCATTAATGAGTAATGACAAATAGTGGGACATCACTCTTGCATCCACAAAGAGAACGGTAGATGTAAATCTTCTCAGCCTCATCGATGTCCATGGTCATGTCATCTACCATAACCTCGAAATTCACCCTGGGCAAATGCCTTGCCAAGAACCAACATCCATTCATTGAAAGCTTGTAGCCGGACATCCAAACGAACCTCATTAATTCAAACTTCTCTAAGTTATATTGAAGAGCACCATAGAAGAAAGGGGCAACCAAGTAACTCGAGCTTCTGCAGCTTCGGACAACCATTTAACAGATTATGCAAAGCACGATCACCACATGCACAAAAATCAAGTAAGATGCTTTCAAATTCTTTCCATATAGTCCAATATACTCAAAGACCAAGTCCATAATCACTCATATAACCAAAAGCCTTTTAAAGGCTGTGCAAGAAAAATACAGAGTTCTTCAACCAATTGGCATTGCCATGGTCCTCAATTGAGTTAGTAACATGTATAGATAGATTAAGAAAATATTATTGATTGTATGTAAAATAGGGGCAAAGAAATTTTACAAAATACATCAAGTTTTTCTTACCTAAATACGAAGGAGAATTGAGGAGCGAGCCACAATTTCACAGAAGTCAACGTTTCGCACCTATGCATCACTCAAATCCAAAAAAGTTATTTGTATGTTGAATGTAAAGAATCAACCACTGAGCTGTCACTATCCATACTCTAGATAGGGCCTGAAGTCGTGAACAATTCATTTTGAAAAACTGAGCGAGCATGCCATACTCATATGGTGTCTAGTTCCCTCTAAAACTGCCCATTCAAATGTCAATTAATGCAGAAGCATAGCTAAGTAACTTTTCCAATTGATGAAGATCAATACTTCTATTAACCCTCAAGACATTTAAACCTTTGCACATTCTAACATGTCTTGCAAAGGAGGCAAAATCCACATAATTGTCTAAGGCTGCGATGTTTAGAATCTCTAGGGATGTAAAACTATTTGGGAAGAAAGTTAACCAATTACCACTACATTTGTCTATGATTACATTCTACTTCAAATCGAGCTCCACCTAATTCTTACAACAAAATGTAAATTTTTATATGTTAGTATAAGATATAAAGTTTACAAACTTCAAAACGGCTAACTGAGATAGTGTGACATGTTCTACTATAGGAGCAATCATAATCTATTGAATGCTATTTGTCTTTTTATTAACAACCCATCGATCATCCATAATTTCAAAAAACAAAATCATATTGGAGAACAATTGTACCTTCTTATGTTTCAAACACCATCCCTTAGACTCATTGAGCATACAAAAATTGTAATTTTAAGGTTTTTTTAGTGAAGTAAACAATGAAATGCATGCCAGTTCAGATAGAATGATGATAAAATAAAACAAAACAAAACAAACAACATTCATTTCCTTACTAGTACCTACACCGTCATAATTTAGTAATATAACAATTACTATTATCTTACAAAACAAACATGTTGACATTGCTAACATATTTATGAATTTATTCGATCGCACATGTTAAAAGGATCAACAAAAAGTTTAATTTTCCCCTAAAACATCTAAATATAATAGCAAACTTAGTATGTTAAGCAATATACATATAATGATCCATTTGTTATGGATCTAAATATAGTGGAAGTCATTTCTTAAATACCACTGGTTCTTTTCTAAATTTTTTTTTTAACTCTTGTACTTCGGCTAACAAGATTAGCCTAAATGCTCATTCTTTGTTATAAACTTGAATTATTTTAACTGTTGCACTTCATTTAAATTATTTTAACTCTTGCCAATAACATTACAATAAAATGCTCATTTGTTGTACATAAAAAAATCAATTATTTTGATCTAGAAAAATAGGGTTAAAAGTATAATAAGAACACATATTTAAGACCATAGAAAAAAATATCAAGATGGAGCTTAATGTCCAAAACCATAGTGAAAAAAAAAACATATAGGAACCTCTAAAAGTGCAAAGTAACACATTATAAGTGTATGATCTCATTCAGTACAAAAGAAAAAGTTCCAAACTTTAAAAAGTAGTTATTTTCATATCTGAAATTTAGCTACATAAAAATAAAATAAAATAAAAACATAAATTCATGATGGATTAATATAAATATTCTATTGAAAACCCTAACCTGCAATGGGAGGCAATAACTGCCAACCCATTAGTGCTGAGCCTTTCACAATTGGAAAGGAAGAAAGCTTAGAATTTCGGAAAGGAATGACTAAGGAGTCGTAAACCTCTATGGATCACCATCATCGCTTCAAGCTTAGCTCCTCAAGATCAAGGTATATAGGCACAAATTCCTCCAGCCAGCGTAAAACATAAGCACCCCATGCTCGTGGAATCGATGACCTGGGCTTCCTTTTTATTTTTACACTCTGAATGTTAGGGCATCATCGTGCAACCATCTCTTGTGACACAAAATAACAGTTACGGATATAGATGAGGTCCACGACCACCGCTTGACTTTGTACTAGTCCTTACATACTAGAGAGGTTGAGCTCTTATCTTCGTCGGGCTTTACCATACCCATAATGCGTTCTAACAATTTGTGTAGACCATTAGAACTGATTGGTACCTAAATGAACTAATTTAGAGAAAATATTGGCTGAAAATGTCAGATTCATGGTTATGAGAGGTGTACTTATGAAGGTAAGAGTGAGATAGGAAAGGATGAGATTCGGACAATATGAGGTTGAGATTGGAGAACGGTGAGGGGATTAGATTGAAATTGGAGATAAGTGGGGGATGGGTTGCAATGTGTGGCATTCCTTTTATTGTGCTAACTAGGTTGGAAGAAGCTATCCTGGTGAGTAATATGTTCTCCTTATTGTGTAACATTGGTCAAATGGTACAAAACAACAAACTATTGGTCCAAAAAAGGATAACATCATAGTATGTTTTTTTTTTTTTTTTTTTTTTTTTTTTTTTTTT